>NC_069483.1:3461340-3480567 GCF_026875155.1 Cherax quadricarinatus
TGGCAATGATATGACAGGTATCTGATTTAATACGAGATATGATTACCCTTTGCTTTTACAGTGGAACCTCGGTTATTGTGATTAATTCGTTCCAGAAAGTCTGACGAAAACCAAATTGTACAAAAACTGAAGCAATGTTTCCCACAAGAAATAATGTAAATCCAATTAATCCGTTCCAGGCACCCAAAAATATTAACAAAACAATACATTTTATAGAGAATAACTGTAGTTTTACATACAGAAAGCAATGAGAAATAAATATAAATGACTAATGAAATGGATAAATGAACATTTAACATCACTTTTACCTTTATTAAAGACTCTTGTTGGTGTATGGAAGACTGTGAGGAGGGGAGAGGGAGGAGGAGAAGCTATTGTTTGGAAGGGAAATCCCCCTCCATAAGGATTTCAGGTATCAAGGCCCTATCTGGGGTTACCTCCTTTCTTTGTCTTTTACTGGCACTGGGAGTAGCTTGAGAGTCACTGGACCCCTGTCACACAAAAAATCTGTCCAGAGAGGTCGGGTCATCTGGCGCCTCTTTAAGATTTGCCTAAAATGAGGCAAGGCATTGTCACTGAACATGTTGCAGACACAGCTTGAAACAGCTTTGTTGGGGTGATATTTCTCCACAAAACTTTGCAACTCATCCCACTTTGTAAACATGTCCTTCATCACTGAAAAAGGCACATTCTTCCCTCTCTCTTTCTCCTCCTCTGAAGCAATTGTGTCAGCTATGGTCTGGTGCTGTTCCAGCTGAAGGTCTGGCAGCTCTTCAGTGGTTAGCTTTTCCCTGTGGTCGTCCACCAACTCTTCCACATCCTGGCCACTCACATCCAACCCCATGGACTTCCCTAAAGCCACAATAGATTTCACAATAGGCGTAGGTTCATCAGGGTCAGCCTCAAACCCTTCAAAATCCTTCTCGAGGACACATGGTGGTTTATTTAGCAGTTGCATTCAATAAACAAGCACAAAAAATAATGGATTATTACGAAATGTTATCCAAACGCTCGGGGTAACACTCACTCAACGAGAAACAAAGCCAGACTGAATCAGAATGCGTGGGATGCTTTGTGTGGGTGCAGGCAGGCAGAAGCATTTGATACAGTGGACCATTGTCAAATCTATGAAAACTGAGCAGATGTACGAAAACTGGGACAAAATTTTGACGAAATAAGTCGTCGAAAACTGAATCCTTTGAAAACCAGGGCATACAAGAACCGAGGTTCCACTTTATAAGCAATGCTACACACTTTGGCATAGAATCGACTAATGTTGAATACATTTTGGCAATTTCTTCATCATGGTGCCTGGTCCTAATAACAGCATCATTTAGGAGGATAGCATACTAATAGAAAAACAAATAAAAAATCCAAACAATATATAAAATTTTGTTTTCTTATTGAAAAATAGTGCACAAATCTGGCCTCAGTGTGATCCAGTCTGCTTGTTTATACCATTTTTCTAAGTGTTTTTATAGAAATTTTAAGTTTTGCTTGACGACATCATCATAAGAACAGAATGCCATATTGCAGTGTTTTTTTACATCATGAAAGTTTATTGAAAATACATTATCTGGCATCTTTCTGATGTGCTAGATGGCTGTGAGCAGTGGTGGCCGCTCAGTTACCCTTGAAGTGCCAATTAGTGCAATTACAATTGAGAGTCTTGTTCCTTTATTATATTATTAGATTAATCACAGTTTTACTCTAGGTCATTCTAGCTCAATACATAGTCAATACCAAATTCACTATACTAGACCATAGTGCAATTACTAGTGAGAGACTGGTGCTA
This sequence comes from Cherax quadricarinatus, assembly GCF_026875155.1. Lineage (NCBI taxonomy): Eukaryota > Metazoa > Arthropoda > Malacostraca > Decapoda > Parastacidae > Cherax > Cherax quadricarinatus. The sequence continues at coordinate 3,463,136 of NC_069483.1, forward strand.
TTTGTAATTTGTATTTTTATATTATTAGACTAAAGTTGTTGTACTATAGCTCTTTCTAGCTCAATACATAGTCAATACCAAATTCACTATATTAGACCATAGTGCAATTACTAGTGAGAGACTGGTGCTACTTTTAATTTGTATTTTTATATTATTAGATTAAATTCAGTTGTACCATAGCTCATTCTACCTCAAGACATAGTCAATACCAAATTCACTATATTAAGACCATAGTGCAATTACTAGTGAGAGACTAGTGCTATTTTTAATTTGTACTTTTATATTATTAGATTAAACCTATTGTACTTTAGCTCACTCTAGCTCAAAACATAGACTCCACAAAAGTCATTATTAGACCTTAGTGCAATTACAAGTGAGAGTCTTGTTCTATTTGTAATTTGTATTTTTATATTACTAGTTTATACCTAGTTGTACTTTAGTTCATTCCAGCACAACACACAGACAACATCAACTTCATTATGTGTAGTAGTGGCTATACCCTACATGACCAAAATACTCTAGTTATATAAATTTGTCCAAACTTCCAACCACTACAGATATCAGTAGTAGAACTCAACACACAACTCAGGATATAAATAACCATAATTTTAAACCTAGAAGATGATTGATCACGTTGACCCTGATCTAAACCTCCATAATCTGACACCCAATCAAAACCTATTGAAAGCAACTGCCTTTATTACACAGCATCACAAGCCACCCACTATCCTAAACAATGCTAAAAGTCTATCAGTACTTAACTACAACATCAGGTCCTTAAGCAAACACTATGATGACCTCCTAGTCACTCCTTGAATCACTAAAGACACCCTTCTCCTGCATTATTCTTACTGAGACCTGGCTTAAGCAGGACACAATAGATATCTACCCTCTACCAGGATACACAGCAATTCACAACTGCAGAACAAACCAAGTTGGGGTGGTATTGCAATCTATTACTCTAACCAATTATCTTGTCTTAGCACCACTTGCTTCAGTGATGAATATGGGGAATACATTTTTGCTAATTTTACTGTAAAAAACCTTAAGACGCCTATAACAATCGTGCCATTTACCGGATACCTCACACAAACATCCCAAATTTCAGTGAGAAATTAAAGTCACTAATAACAAACAGACAAATGAATAAGCACCACCTTCTCTTAGCTGGAGACTTCAACATCAACCTTGGCTTACTAGATGATCAGCCTGTAACTGATTTCATCAAAAATATGAACAACACACTTCTCATACCAACAATAACTAAACCAACCAGGCTCACTGAGACAAGTGCAACCATAAAGACCACATATGGACCAATATACTAGCCCCCCTTAAATCAGGATAATCACAGATAGCACTACGAGACCACTACCCTACCTTCCTCCCTGACAAACATTAGTAAACCACCACTTGAATACAACAAAGTCTCATTTAGACTCCATGACGAGGCCTCAGTAAGGAAGTTCACAGCTGTCCTAGAGACTGTTGATTGGCCTACAGAATTCTCCAAGACCAATGGTATTGATGACTGGACAGACATCTTTCTTAACAAAATACTAGACTATACAACAAACATTGTCCTATAAAAACAAAACAGATCACAAACAAATGGCTTGGTTGCCCATGGCTAACCAGCACCATTCTGAAATCCATTGACAAGAAACACCAATATTGAAAAGCAATATAGACAGGCCTAATACACAAAGATACTCTTAAACACTATTCATCAGCTCTCACCAAAGTAATAAAAAAAGCCAAACAACTATACTACTCCAGTAGATTCACAGACACTAGAGGAGAATAAAAGAGACCTGAAAAAACACTCTCTCAGATTCTAGGGACCCACAAACTGAGAAAAACCAAGAATATTGTCCTAACTAAACCTAATGAAACACCACTACATCCCACTGACACAGCTAACAAGATAAACGACTTCTTCTCAAACATAGGATCTAATCTCGCCAGTAAAATCCCACATACCAATGCCCATCCGGGACTACCTAATGGAAATTCCCTAATTCCTTCTACTTGCACCAACTGAGCCCACGGAAGTCATTGAGATCATAAAGTCACTTAAAAATAACTCGGGGAATCTGTCTCATGTCCCACCATTACTGTACAAGCGAGCGGCCCATGCCCTTTTTCGCATGCTATTCATTATTTTTTAACAAGTCAATAGAGACTACACCTTCCCGAAACTACTCAAGATGGCAAGGTTACACCAATACATAAAGGTGGTGACCCTACGACTTAAACAACTATAGGCCAATATCTAACTTACCATTGCTATCCAAAATCTTTGAGAAACTCGTGTACAAGAGACTGTATTCATTTATAACGGCTCAAAACATACTCAACCCCTGCCAGTTTGGATTCAGGGAAAAAAAAAACACTAAGGATGCAATCATAAAAATGCTAGATCTGCTTTACACAGCATTGGAAAATAAGGAATATCCACTAGGAATTTTTATTGACCTAAGAAAAGCTTTGACACAGTAAACCACGAAATCCCCACTCCACAAACTTTACCACTACGGTATAAGAGCCATGCGCTTGCTTATTTCAAATCTTACAATACTAATAGGTATCAGTAACTCACCATTAAAGAGACAGCATCAGCAACACGGCCACTTGATACTGGAGTTCCGCAGGGAAGTTCCTTGGTCCCCCTGCTCTTTCCCCATAACATCAATGACCTTCCAAACGTAATCAAAACACCTGAAACCCCTTCTCTTTGCTGATGACACGACTTATGTCATCTCTTTACCCTAATCTTGCCACCCTCCACAATATTGTGAATGAGGAAACTGATTAAAAATCGACTTGGATGACAGCCAAAAAACTTACGCTTAACACTGACAAAACTTACTATATTATGTTTGGTAGCAGAGCAGGAGATACACAAATTAACATTAAGATTGACAACACTCTAATTACCAGAAATAATGGGGGAAAATTCCTAGGCTTATACCTTGACAACAACCTGAATTTCAGCACCCATATCCAGCATATAGCCAAAAAAGTATCCAAAACGGTTGGGATCCTCTCCATGATACGATACTACGTGCCGCAAAATGCCCTTCTCACACTATACCACTCACTTATTTATCCATACCTCACCTATGCTATTGTGCTTGGGGGATCAACTGCAGCAACACACCTAAAGCCAATAATAACCCAACAAAAAGCTGCAGTAAGAATAATCACTAAATCCCATCCCTGGCAGCACACCCCCACTACCTGGAGTTTACCTGGAGAGAGTTTCGGGGGTCAACGCCCCCGCGGCCCGGTCTGTGACCAGGCCTCCTGGTGGATCAGCCCCTGATCAACCAGGCTGTTGCTGCTGGCTGCACGCAAACCAACGTACGAGCCACAGCCCGGCTGATCAGGAACTGACTTTAGGTGCTTGTCCAGTGCCAGCTTGAAGACTGCCAGGGGTCTGCTGGTAATCCCCCTTCTGTGTGCTGGGAGGCAGTTGAACAGTCTCGGGCCCCTGACACTTATTGTATGGTCTCTTAACGTGCTAGTGACACCCCTGCTTTTCATTGGGGGATGGTGCATCGTCTGCCAAGTCTTTTTGCTTTCGTAGTGAGTGATTTTCGTGTGCAAGTTCGGTACTAGTCCCTCTAGGATTTTCCAGGTGTATATAATCATGTATCTCTCCCTCCTGCGTTCCAGGGAATACAGGTTTAGAAACCTCAAGCGCTCCCAGTAATTGAGGTGTTTTATCTCCGTTATGCGCGCCGTGAAAGTTTCTCTGTACATTTTCTAGGTCAGCAATTTCACCTGCCTTGAAAGATGCTGTTAGAGTGCAGCAATATTCCAGCCTAGATAGAACAAGTGACCTGAAGAGTGTCATCATGGGCTTGGCCTCCCTAGTTTTGAAGGTTCTCATTATCCATCCTGTCATTTTTCTAGCAGATGCGATTGATACAATGTTATGGTCCTTGAAGGTGAGATCCTCCGACATAATCACTCCCAGGTCTTTGACGTTGGTGTTTCGCTCTATTTTGTGGCCAGAATTTGTTTTGTACTCTGATGAAGATTTAATTTCCTCATGTTTACCATATCTGAGTAATTGAAATTTCTCATCGTTGAAGTTCATATTGTTTTCTGCAGCCCACTGAAAGATTTGGTTGATGTCCGCCTGGAGCCTTGCAGTGTCTGCAATGGAAGACACTGTCATGCAGATTCGGGTGTCATCTGCAAAGGAAGACACGGTGCTGTGGCTGACATCCTGTCTATGTCGGATATGAGGATGAGGAACAAGATGGGAGCTAGTACTGTGCCTTGTGGAACAGAGCTTTTCACCGTAGCTGCCTCGGACTTTACTCTGTTGACGACTACTCTCTGTGTTCTGTTAGTGAGGAAATTATAGATCCATCGACCGACTTTTCCTGTTATTCCTTTAGCACGCATTTTGTGCGCTATTACGCCATGGTCACACTTGTCGAAGGCGTTTGCAAAGTCTGTATATATTACATCTGCATTCTTTTTGTCTTCTAGTGCATTTAGGACCTTGTCGTAGTGATCCAATAGTTGAGACAGACAGGAGCGACCTGTTCTAAACCCATGTTGCCCTGGGTTGTGTAACTGATGGGTTTCTAGATGGGTGGTGATCTTGCTTCTTAGGACCCTTTCAAATTATTATTATTATAATCAAAAAGAAGCGCTAAGCCACAAGGACTATACAGCGCTGCACGGACCCTTTCAAAGATTTTTATGATATGGGATGTTAGTGCTATTGGTCTGTAGTTCTTTGGACTTGCTTTACTCCCCCTTTGTGTATCTGGGGCATCTGTTTGTAGGGAAACTGGGGACGCCGATGGCATAGGAGAAGAAATACTTTGGGTTTCTTTCGATTTCATTTATGGCTTTTAGTTCTTCCCGCGATTCCTGACTCCTAAAGGATTCTTTTAGCTTAAGTTCGATGCTTGCTATTTCTCTGACCAGTGTCTCCCTACGCATTTCAGATATATTGACCTCTTTTAGCCGCTCTGTTATTCTTTTCCGTCGCCTGTAAAGGGAGCGCCTGTCTCTTTCTATTTTACATCTACTCCTCCTTTTTCTTAGAGGAATAAGCCTTGTGCATACATCGAGTGCCACCGAGTTAATCTGTTCTAGGCATAAGTTGGGGTCTGTGTTGCTTAGTGTATCTTCCCAGCTTATATCGGTTAGGACTTGGTTTACTTGGTCCCACTTTATGTTTTTTTATTGAAGTTGAATTTGGTGAATGCTCCCTCGTGACTAGTCTCATTTTGTCGTTCTGGGGCTCCACGCATACATGTCTGAACCTCAATTATGTTGTGATCTGAGTATATTGTTTTGATATGGTGACATTTCTTATCAGATCATCATTGTTAGTGAAGATGAGGTCTAGTGTATTCTCCAGTCTAGTAGGCTCTATTATTTGCTGGTTTAAATTGAATTTTGTGCAGAGATTTAAAAGCTCGTGTGAGTGTGAGTTTTCATCAGAGCTGGCCTCCTGGTGTTATCACTGCAACAATATTATTTGCTATATTCCTCCATTTTAGGTGCCTTAAGTTGAAATCCCCCAGGAGAAATTGGGAAACGGGAAAATTTTTTTCCCAACCCTGTAAAAATTTTTAAAACTTTCTTATTCCGGGGATCACCGGGATTTTAACTCCCAAAAATAACCCCCTGGTGGTTCCACTTACTGTTTACCTTGCCATAAACAGAAATATTAACTCAGTCTTAATAAGATGAATCCTGTGTACTCCAATACTGAAATTGTACTGTGCCAATACAAAAGCTTACATTGCTAACTCATAAACTAGTATTAGTCACTTTGCCATATACAACTTACCTATAATCTTGAATATTTTACAATTAAGAATAAACTAAGTATGCCCGATATGTAGCTGCTAAGTGTTCTAGTGTACACTCTGCAATCACATTTTACTACATGTAAACCAAACAATAACCATATTTCTGTAAACTCAGCTTGTAATCCTTTAGAGTATAACTTTGAATTGAATTTGAATTTGAAGGAGGTGGGCATTGCTCTCTTCCTGACTTTTGGCGTCTTCACACCATGATTTTCAATAAAATAATATTCTAATTTCTAGTAGTTATCTCCTTTGTATAGGCAATCTATTATTTTAAACATAACGTTATGATTTTTGCAGGATTATTGAGAAATCTGGTTTTACCAACAGTAACTGATTTTTGCAATAGTCTTTGCCATTTTTGTTTAGATTTTTCCCAAAATTCCTTAAAAAAAAAAACACAAATTCAACATTTTTTAAAATCTGGTATGTCGGTTATATCCAGTTGTTACATTGTTCTTTAGCCTTTCAATCATTCATGTAGTCAATTAGAAATTGTACATCTACCAATTTTGCAAACTCAATACCGACATCCATAAAACTCAGAATTATTTTATCTACTTTTAGTAAACCTCATAACTACTTACAGTGTGCAGGCTTCAAAAACTTAAATTACAGTAAAAATTTCATTGAAATCAGATTACTTTTTTTTATATTTTATTTAAAACAAATGACAGAAATATATAAAGATACACACAACAGATTAATGCACTAGATCACTTACCCGAGACCTAATAACGACACCATACAGTACAGTGGTAATACACACTCACACACACCACACCGTATGTTACATTGGTATTACACTCACACACAACACACTCACACACCACACCGTATGTTACATATGGTATTACACTCACACACAACACCTCACACACACAACCGTATGTTACATTGGTATTACACTCACACACAACACACTCACACACCACACCGTATGTTACATGGTATTACACTCACACACACACATCACACACACACCGTATGTCTACATGGTATACACTCACACACAACACATCTAACACCACACCGTATGTTACATGGTATTACATCAACACCACACCGTATGTTACATTGGTATACACTCACACACCACACTAGCGTCACACCAACGTATGTTACATTGGTATACACCACACACAACAATCACACACACCGTATGTTACATTGGTATTCACTCCAACATCACACTCCACACACACAGTATGTTACATTGGTATTACACTCACACATCAACACACTCACGACACACACCGTAGTTCATTGGTTTTACACTCACACACAACACTCACACAACCGTATGTTCATTGGTTTATATTTACACTCACACAAACACATCACTACCACACGTTGATTAATTGTATACACTCAAACACAACACATCACACACACACCGTTTGTTAAATTTGGTATTACACTCCACTCACCACTCCACACAACCGTATGTTACATTGGTATTTACACTCACACACACACACTCACATCCACACCGTATGTTACATTGGTATTACTCTCACCACAACACACTCAACACCACACCTAACCAGTTACATTGGTATTACACTCACACTTACAACACACTCACACACCACACAGTATGTTACATTGGTATTACACTCAACCACAACACACTCACAACCACACCGTATGTTCATTGGTATTACACTCACACACAAACATTTCACACCCACACGTATGTTACATTGGTATTACACTTACACAAAACACTCACACACACACCGTTATGTACTTGGTATTACACTCCACACAACACACTCACACACCCAACCGTATGTTACATTGGTATTACACTCACACACAACACCTCACAACACCACCCGTATGTTACATTGGTATTCACTCACACACAACACACTCACACACCACACGTATGTTACATTGGTATTACACTCACACACAACACACTCACACACACCACACCGTATGTTACATTGGTATTACACTCACACACAACACACTCACACACCACACCGTATGTTACATTGGTATTACACTCACACACAACACACTCACACACCACACCGTATGTTACATTGGTATTACACTCACACACAACACACTCACACACCACACCGTATGTTACATTGGTATTACACTCACACACAACACACTCACACACCACACCGTATGTTACATTGGTATTACACTCACACACAACACACTCACACACCACACCGTATGTTACATTGGTATTACACTCACACACAACACACTCTCACACACCACACCGTATGTTACATTGGTATTACACTCACACACAACACACTCACACACCACACCGTATGTTACATTGGTATTACACTCACACACAACACACTCACACACCACACCGTATGTTACATGGTATTACACTCACACACAAACACACTCACACACCACACCGTATGTTACATTGGTATTACACTCACACACAACACACTCACACACCACACCGTATGTTACATTGGTATTACACTCACACACAACACACTCACACACCACACCGTATGTTACATTGGTATTACACTCACACACAACACACTCACACACCACACCGTATGTTACATTGGTATTACACTCACACACAACACACCGTATATTACAGTGATAATACACTCACACACAACACTATACATTACAGTAATATTTTTTTATTTGTTAAAGAACATCTCTAACAAGGTTACATATTACCAAACATCAAACACTGGAAATTATGAAGATTGTACAATAAAACAGAGATAAACAAAACAAACAAACACGCACAATGACACACACAAGCACACACATTACACTACATGAGACTATATCAGGCACATACTAGGTGAGGTTTCTGCCTGTCAACACACGTATGCAAGACTAATTCTAAGATCTCAGGTGCTTAACAGAGCACCACGATACTCAAACATTAATATTGGCGATTATCACGAGATCTTAACATACATAGGTATTTAGTATTCAAAGAAGGAAACGGGATAATACTAAAAGTCACTATAAAAACATCCAATATAACAAAACAAAACTACGATGTGATATTTTACATCTCAGCAAAACAAAGAAAAATAATGCAAACTAGTTACATGTAATATAATATTACTGAAAAGCACACTGTAACACAGCATAAAATATAACATAAAATAAAAATCAATTGCTATATGCTAGGAAACACTTTTTACCACTTACAATTGAATCAAAAACAGTAAAGACACCTATAACATATTTGAGTCACATTGAAAATTTTCATCATAAAGTCCTTGAAATGATTTATACATGATAAAAATATGCAATCGTAGTGCTAAACCTTTCTAAATGATAACTGTGTAGTTCCTGAAACCCTCGGGGTAATAACCCTATTGCCTCTAGATATCAAAACTCAATTATACATCCATATAAACAGCTCTCCATGCTCACACCCAAGTCTAGGAAAATAGCCCGTCGTATCCCCTTACCCATTTTGCAAATCCCATAAATCCCTTAATGTGAAATTTCGATAACCCTCACTAAAATCTCTCTCCCATCTCCCTCCATACACCCCTTTATTTCTATACTGTGTCCTATAAAAAGTTGCTGCCAATGCATTAATTCTTGCAAGCACGTCCGCCTCCCTCATAGCCCACATCATGTATATATAATCCGTAATCATATACCCCAATGCATTCTCAACCCTTTTATTCACCCCAGTTTATTCTAAACTTAAAACCCTCAAAACCTGCAAACCCCCTCCCCCCACTAACCTTAAAACCTTACCCATCCAAACCCTTATAAGTTCAATACAATCGCAAAAATATACCGTATGATAAATAGTCGCCAATCCTCCACAATCCTTGCATTCCCCATCCTCTCGTATTCTCTTATAGAATAAAACCATTCCTGACGGCAAGATTCCATGTAAAATCTATACTAATAACTTCTCTGACTTTAGGTTTTAAACGCAATTTATTTAAACGCCCCCAAATATTATGCCAATCATACATCGGATAAACTCCTTCTACCGCCGCTACCAGAGCCTTACCATCCACCCTATCAAGATTTCTCAATTTAATTTGTGAGTGATCCCTCACGTTTATGAAGACCCGTAACATTGCCTCACCTATCATGAACTCCCGACCCCCCCACCACCGTCGCATATCCTGATGTATCCTATGAAGACCGTCTTCTTTCGCCATCCCCTCCCGTTTATAACTATGTTTTAAATACATACTTATTATCCTCTTTTCGACATCTATAAGACCCAGCCCTCCACGGCCAACGGGGAGTGTGGCCCGGTGGTCTGGTGGCTAAAGCTCCCGCTTCACACACGGAGGGCCCGGGTTCGATTCCCGGCGGGTGGAAATTTCGACACGTTTCCTTACACCTATTGTCCTGTTCACCTAGCAGCAAATAGGTACCTGGGTGTTAGTCGACTGGTGTGGGTCGCATCCTGGGGGACAAGATTAAGGACCCCAATGGAAATAAGTTAGACAGTCCTCGATGACGCACTGACTTTCTTGGGTTATCCTGGGTGGCTAACCCTCCGGGGTTAAAAATCCGAACAAAATCTTATCTTATCTTATCTCTTATCTGACAACCGCTCTACTTAACCATTCGCTCCCTGTTCCCCAAATGAATCTAAAAACACTTTTTTGTAACCTTTTTAATTCACAACGAAGTATCGGAAATATTACCGTAACATGCCATAGTTTACTATATAATAGCACATTCGTTGTTATCACCCTTTGTTGCAAACTTAAATTAGCAGCTCTTAACCCACTAAGACGCTTCAGAACACTATCAACGATACGCACGGAATTTATTTGTTGTGCTGACTTGATATCATTTACATAAACGATCCCACATATCTTTATTTGGTCCACCTTTCCCACCTTTCAGCTACCATTCCTTCCTCACGCGACCCTTTTCCAAGATTCATATACTTTGTTTTCCCCATGTTGATCGTCATGCCAGTAGCCTTTTCAAAAACTTTCACTAACTTTTCTACCCGAATCAAATCCATGTTTTCTCTCACCAAAATCGTCGTGTCGTCGACATATCCAACAATGCCGCTCCCCCACCCCTTACATTACCCATCCCATTTGCTTCCAATAAAACCCTTATCCCTCTATAAAAGGGATCTTGAAAACAAGCAAAAAAAATTTGTGAAAGGGGACAACCTTGACGCAAACCCCTTCCCATCTGAATCCGATCTCCAACCTCCCATTCACTGCACACGCAAAGATGCCTCTTGATACATTAATTTGGCCCATGATATAATTTCCGCCCCAAACCCCTGCCATCTCATTTATCTTCCATAACGTCTCCCGTTCCACACTATCATATGCCGCCTCCCAATCTATAGCCAATACCCCCCCCCCCTCCCAATCTTACTCTTTCTTCAATAAAACTTCTAATCATACCGTGACCTTCATACATAGACCTGCCCGGCACCCCATATTGTCCTTGTCAATCACTTCGCCCAGGACTTTTTTTATTCTGTTGGCCAAGTCCTTCCAAAAATTTTATAGTCCCCACAGAATAACGAGATTGCACGATAATCTTTAAACCGTTAATGGCTCGCCTTTAGGAAACTAGGACGACCACAGCCAACCTTTGTTGTTCCCCTAAAACCCCATCCCGCTTCATGATATGAATAAACGTACCAAAAAACCCTTTAAAACGTTCCAATTTTGAATATAAAAGTCGCTGGGCAACCCATCTATTCCTGGCGCCTTACCCAATTGCACCCCAGATAAAGCCTCCCAAGTCTCACACTCCGTTATCGGCCCTCCCAACATCAAACGATCGTGCTCCTCCAGCTCACAACGCACAAACCTACCGATTGACTGCAATGCAATTTCACTTATTCCAACACTTTGCGTTTTCAATTTAACCCAAGCATCAATATACCCACTCATACCCTCCGTCGTCGTCAACACCTGATTCACTCTATACCCCTGCATACCTACCTGGACATTCAACCCCATTAACTCCATTGCCTTGCGACGTCTGTGTTGATTCCTCAACACACATGCCGACGGCCGATCTCCCCACAAAACCTCTTCGATTCCACCCTTTAGCCTTTCCCCATCAAACCTTTCGTTTTGTAAATTTCGTAGTTGCTCCTTAATTCGTTCAATTTCTGTAACAGGATAATTAGCATTCGCTTGTACATAGCAGTCGCGCAACTGCCCCTCTAAATATCGTTGGAAACCATACTGTAACTGATTATATCTCACTCCCTGACTAATATAAAATTCCTTAATTCGCTTTTTGGCTATCATTTCCCACCAATTAACCAAAGCCACATCTCCAGGTGCTTCAACCACAAGGCGTTCCCATAATGCCCAAAAGACAAACGACTTTCTTCTCTCTTCAATAACTTTACATTTAATTTCCAAAATGACGGACCCCTTCTAGGCACACCATCAATATCTACATCCATTACAACTCCTCTATGATCCGAAAAAAACCACATTTATCACACTCACTCTCCGCACTGTAACCGCACAAGACACGTACATTCTGTCTAATCTCGCCGCATAATCTCGTCTAATGAAAATATGCTCCACATTGCCACCCCCCCACACACATCCATTAAACCACACTCGTCAATAAATTCTCCCAGGAACCCCAAGCAACACCCTCCTCGAGGCCCACATCTTTTCGTCGTATTACACAATTCCAGTCTCCCCCTATTATCACTACATTTGGTAAACTACGTAGATGATATACTAATACATCTTGTACAAAATGAGTTTTAAGTCGTACATCTCCCTCGGCCGGCCCATATACACCTACAAAACTTATATGTACTCTACCCCATAAACCATCCACCCTAATCACTCTCCCCTCCCCCCTTTCACTATGGCGTACTACAAACGGCTATTTTCCTTTACCAGAATGGCGACGCCTCCTTTTAACCTCGTCGCATATTCCATATACACATCGTAACCATCTAATTCTAACTCATATCCAATTCTGTAATTGTGTTCTTGGATAAATACCACATCCACATCTAGACGCACCAAAAATTCATTAAACCACTTTCGCTTCCGCTCAGATCTCAAACCGTTAATATTTATTGTCAAAACCTTAAAGTCAATTAATGGGATTTTCCTTTGGTTCTAGGTATAGACTTTTCACTTATACATTTTACACCTCTATCCCTCTCCCCTTTTTTGGGAATCACCTTGATAAACTCTTGTTTCGTGGATGCACTGTTCCCTTTCCTCTGTACATCCGCCCAAGACTTTTTCCCTGGCCTTTGGGCAGGAGTAAGCACGTCGTCTGAGTCTGGTGGGGTCGCAGTTCGCTTTCGCGTCCTACCCTCCACCTGCATTGGGATTTCTTTAGTACTATCATGATGCACTCCACTTCTGCTATATTTACCATCATACCATGCGACACCCCAGACTCAATGCTTTCATCCGTCGCCTCACCATGATGCTCAACCGATCCCAAATTTGCACCTGGTTCCTCCACACGGTTGACGATCGACTCGTCTAACAATCATCCAGTGCCTTCACTAAAGACGCCGCTACATCCTCGTCCCCCATAGTGGGCAGAGTCTCTTCAAATACTTTATTTATATCCAGTGATGGGGATTCTTCTCGCTGTTTTGCATCCTCCAAAGCATTCTCCTGCGCTTTTTCTACCCTCTTCACTCCAGATGTCCGTTGTCGAGACGGTGTGAGCATAAGACTGTTCTCGTCCCTCCACTTCCTCGACCTCTTCCGGTTGTTGCTGTTGCGATATTTGGAGATTCCCACGACGCTTACCACACTCTGCCGCTATGTGGTCATACGATCCACACAGCCGACACGTACGACGTTGCCCCGCATATGTTACATATACTTGAGTTCGAAATGCTTGCAAACATAATATAGGACGGTATGGAATGGCGTAAGGTCATTTTGACTGAATATGTTCCCTCCAAACTTCCAGCATAAGGTCCAGCGGCCCACCGACCTGCAGAGGCCATATGAACCGTACCATAATTACGTAGTTCATCTTTTATAACAAATTCATTCGCCTCAAAAGGCACATTCCTTATTTTAACCCATGTGTAGTGTCGTGATACATCATGTAGACGTACTGATACAGCTGAATTGACGGCTATAATGGTCTCTTGATACTTATCCACCACCGCTTCATAAACATTTGCTGACGTCATTTTAACGAAGATCCGTGTCGTCCCATTAAGTGCTACACCACATATCTCTTCATTTGCGATACCGTAGGTATCACGGATAATCGCCGGTAGTAACAAGTCCATCGTGGCTCCAGTGACAGCCCCACGGGTCAACTCAACGCACACAGTGTTGATGCGCCTGTAGCTCTGCAGCGCCATGTTGGTAAATGAGCAGCGCACGTCCTCACTTCTCAATGGTTGTGACGAACTGAGGTAGCTCGCCTGAAAACAGCAGAGGGGTGCCGTGCACAACCGCACTCCACCGAGGTCAGGCAGCGAATATCGGGGGAGAATTTGGTGAAACCACATTCACTCACAGAGCACACTTGCAGAACAACAGCTGTTGTAGCACTAACGAGAGATGCAGTGTAACACCACAGCTGGATGGTTGCCAGAAGGCGGTAGCAAACTCTTTTGAAAAGAACCCAAGCTACATTAATTAAGCCAGAGACTAAGACATGAGATAATCACAGAATTTACTCTCCCACTTAATTTGCACACTACTGTAAGTACTTTGGAGACGTCGAAGGCAACTTAGCTGTTGGAAAGAATTATGACTTTGTTTAAAGTATTAACCCATTGATAATTGATGATTTTGATGGCTCTTTTCATACAGTCCTTGATGATAAAGGAAAGAAAATATAGCTCCTTGAAAGTTTGGTATATGTATACAGCCAGAAATTCTGGGCTGCAAATTCGGTGTGCTCTTAGGAAAACTCCGATGATTATACCTATGTTAGTCTTGATATCCTGACTTGGAAAGAAGTGTATGCAGGGCCGGATTACCGCATAGGCAAACTAGGCATTTGCCTAGGGCCCCGCGGTCCAAGGGGTTCAGGGGCTCATCCAAGACTGCACACATGGTGCAAGTGCAAAGGGGTCCCTACCTAAAAAGTTCAAGTGTTTGGAGAGTAAAATTGATTTTTAAAAATTAATCAAAACAAAAATAATGAAATAAAATAAAATAAAAATAAATAAACCTAACCATAGATGGCAACACTCAACACGCCTTTGTTTACATCAGAACAGCTGTGTTTTCCCGCTAATGGGTGAGTATGGGAGATTCCTCTCCAATTTTCTGTAGTTTATATGATTTGATAGTGTTATGCATGATGCAATGATAACAATAATGGTCAGTGATTTATAAAGGGAATAATAGTGCTGTAGTGGTTATGCTGAATATAATAGGTACATGATGTCACTACTTTAATAGCCTAATCTAGTAATAATATGCTGTCTTGAGTTTATTCTCTTTAAAATGCATGATTTAACAAGTTATAATGGCTGTTGGTAAATGGGTTTTGGTTGTCTTGATGTACTTTCCCTATTAAATTTAATCTAAATAGCCAGAATGTATTTAATTAGACCTTAAACAGGCTCACACTGACCCCCCCCCCCCACCCCAAGCTGGAAGGGGTCGCTTCGCTTACCCATAACTCAAAGGGGCCCCGCCAATCTGAATAGCCTAGGGCCCGGAGACTTCTTAATCCGGCCCTGAGTGTATGAGATCATTTTTGTTTTTTGTTTCCGATAATCTTTGGAATTGTAGAGTGTTATGTACTTTATGACTGAGAACAAGAAATGGTAGCCTGTTATTGGACTCAAGTGTGAAATGGATGGCCGGTTCACCTGCATTGAGCCTTCCTTGAAGATTACGTACGTCAAAACATTCGAGAGATAGAGGACATCATCCTCACCAACGTCACATGGATACTTTACTCCCTCTTTCAGCATAACAAGCGACTTTCTATATAGCAGTATGTCATTGATGTCAGCTAGGACTGTATACCTTGTACATGTACTTGTAGTAAATAAAGATAAGATGATATGCAACTTCAGACTTCACTATAAGCTGCCACGTCCTCCATTACATTCAAATTCAAAGTTTATTCTCTATAAGGATTACAATGCTGAGTTTACAGAATTTGGTTATTGTGTGGTTTACATGTAGTTAAATAATGATTACACAGTGTACCACTAGAACACCTAGCATGGCTAGGCATTTCGGGCAGACTGTTGCGGCCCCCTGCCAAACTAGCGGTTAAATAGTTAACCTGCCGGCCGGCAGTACCACTGGGTACGTCATCAAACCCAATGTGGGGACTGCTGAGCCGGCCTTAGAGCAGTAAGTTCCTGAGTGCCTCACGGTGCGCATCTAAGCAGTAGGTACCTGACCACCTAATCGTACACGTCTACTGGCTTTAGAAACAGTACGTACCTGAGCGCCGCACTGTACGCACCTAAGCGCCGCACTGTACGCACCTAAGCGCCGCACTGTACGCACCTAAGCGCCGCACTGTACGCACCTAAGCGCCGCACTGTACGCACCTAAGCAGTAGGTTACCTGACCACCTAATCGTACACGTCTACTGGCTTTAGAAACAGTATGTACCTGAGCGCCTCGCTGTACCCACCTAAGCAGTAGGTACCTGAACACCTAAGGGTACACGTCTACTGGCTTCAGCAACATTAAGTACCTGAACTCCTCAGGGTACACATCTACGCAGTAGGTACCTGAACACCTAATCGTACCTATCTACTGGCGTTAGAAGAACCGCTCACCGCAGCTCACTGAGTCTGTTGGCCTCAGTTACTTGACGGCCGCATTCAGTGAGCTTGCAGCATGGTGTTCGGCTAGCGGTGTGTCAACCGGCTTTGGAGAGGATTTACTGGACTACTGGTGATGTCTGTGGACTCACCGTCTACGCTGATCAACTGTGGGCCGGAGTCATCAGATGCTGTTTGGTGGGACATTACATGAAGAAAAGGTTGGAGTGTTACACTGAACTGGGCCAGGACTGTAGTGTGACACTTAGGGACGTATGATGGAGTGGAACACTGAGATATGCACAGGACCGTAGTGGAACACTGAGATGAAAAGGGTGTCGTGTGACACTGAAGATGGCCTGGTTGTAGTGTACACTGAATAGTGTCATGTGAATGGCCTCGACCGGATAAGTGTCGTGAGAAACAGTTGACTGTAATATATTATTTTAAATGTTAATTTATTATTTTAGCATAGAGATATATATAGACACAGTAGTGTCAAGAGAGTTGTATCCTGTGTAGGGTTACGAATTATTTATTATTTTAGTAAATTGCTAATTATAATTTATTATTGTAACATGTACATATTATCATAGTTCAAATACCTCTAGACAAAGTTTGATTTTTATATTATATTAAAGATTAATTTATTTTTGTGTGTATTTATGTATCCCGAACTCTTTATTACAAAAGGAGTAAATCTTGTTATCTTTAAAAAATTACTTTTTTGTAATACAGACTTAGTTTAATTCTTAATTTTAAAATTTTTTACAAAATTTTGAGGTAAGTTGGTTTTTGGTAAATGATAAAAATTAGTTTGTGAAAACGGCCCCGGACTAGGCCAAAAAGCTAAGCATGTCTCTCTA
>NC_069483.1:3481067-3498111 GCF_026875155.1 Cherax quadricarinatus
TGAATAAAAATATCACATGATAACAATTCATTTCAATGTTTCCTATAGGTTTTAAAAGGAAAAAAACGAGAGTAAAATGTAGTGTAATATTTGAAACTGGATTTAAACAAAGAGTGAGGAAGAATAGTGCTTATATTACCTGCACTGCAGAGAAAAATCTTGATTTACAAATAAAATGAATAATTACAGTTATTGTAATAATAAATACAAGTTAACTTGGTTACCTGATCACAATTGGGTTCATCAGAGCCATCCTTGCAATTATCCTGATTATCACAGATGAGTGATGGATGTATGCAGTTCCCATTGTTGCACTGGAACTGTCCAGGCGTACAGCTATATGGCCGGCAACCAGCTGGTTCATCTGAGTTGTCACCACAGTCATCCTGATGAGCAAAAATATATACAACCGTGAGTGGTGAATGGTCGTGCAAAAATTGACGTGGTAGAACTTACAAAGATTGGGCAATAGAACCAAGTGCCTCATACATCGTAGAATATGAAGGATATGATAAACATTACTAAATGTAAAAAGGAGATAAACTTTATGGTATTCTTCTTTTTCGGGTCATCTCACCTCGGTGGGAAATGGCCGGTACATTGGAAAAAATTAAAAACATTTACTGCAGCAAGCACAGCCATCAGAGAAAGAAGATAATAAGCAAATAAAAGCAAAGGTATGATTAAAGAAAATTAAGTCAAACAATGGAGCAATATAATAAGACAATAGAGTGTGAGCAAAGTAACATTTATGAAGGGGTTCAGGGAAACCGGCAGGCCGGACTTGAGTCCTGGAGATGGGAAGTACAGTGCCTGCACTCTGAAGGAGGGGTGTTAATGTTGCAGTTTAAAAACTGTAGTGTAAAGCACCCTTCTGGCAAGACAGTGATGGAGTGAATGATGGTGAAAGTTTTTCTTTTTCGGGCCACCCTGCCTTGGTGGGAATCGGCCAGTGTGATAATAAATAAATAAATAGAGCAATTTGGTGTGAGTGTACCAATGCCTGTTCAACCAGATTTGATTTGGAATAATGAGTGCAAACCAACAATGGGTGGTAGGAAGATACTTAATGCAACAATTCTTCTCCATTTATTTCTTTTTTAACACACTGGTCATCTCCCACCAAGGCAGGGTGACCCACACTATCACTGACTTGACAGAGGCATGCAGATATGACAGTTTAGATGTCCCTCCAAAGGATAAATATCCCAAACTCCTCCTTTTAAGTGCAAGCATTGTACTTCTCACCTCCAGGACTCAAGTCCAGCTAACTGGTTTCCCCAAATCCCTTCACAAAATATCACTTTGCTCTCACTCCAACAGCTTGTCAAGTCCCAAAAACCACTCATCTCCACTCACTCCCATCTAACATGCTCACATATGCCTGTTGTATGTCCAAGCCCTTTGCTGCAAAACCTCTTTTATCCCCTTTCTCCATCCTTTCTCAGGACAACACTTACCCTTCCTTCCATCCACGGCTACTACTACTACTAATCAGATCTGATTCACAAGAGAAAAGGGTAGCTCCAATTCTTTGGATGCAGAGCAGTTTACCAGCATCATAGTAAAGGTGTATAAGATATTACATGAGAGGAAATACAGTATTTAGAACATTAGCTTTTTATTTGTGCAAGAATGATGTCTTTTGTCTGTCTCATAAATATGCAAGATTACAGGCATGTCTTGCTACTTCTACTTACACTTAGGTCACACTACACATACATATACACATTTATTCATACACACTCATCTGAGTTTTCTTTGATTTTATCTTAATAGTTCTTGGTCTTATTAATTTTCCTTTTATATCCATGGGGAAGTGGAATAAGAATCTTTCCTCCGTAAGCCATGCGTGTTGTAAAAGTCAACTAAAATGCCGGGAACAATGGGCTAGTAACCCCTTTTCCTGTAAAGATTACTAAAAAGAATAAGAAGAAGAAAATTGTCAAAGTGGGAAGTCTGAATGTGCGTGGATGTTGTGCAGATGATAAGAAAGAGATGATTGTGGATGTTATGAATGAGAAGAAGCTGGATGTCCTGGCTTTAAGTGAAACAAAGCTGAAGGGGGTGGGAGAGTTTCAATGGAGAGGAATAAATGGGATTAGGTCAGGGGTTTCAAATAGAGTTAGAGCTAAAGAAGGAGTAGCATAATGTTGAAGGATAAGCTATGGCAGGAAAAGAGGACTATAAATGTATTAATTCAAGGATTATGTGGAGTAAAATAAAGATTGGATGTGAAAAGTGGGTTATAATAAGCGTGTATGCACCTGGAGAAGAGAGAAGTGTAGAGGAGGAGAGAGATTTTGGGAAATGTTGAGTGAATGCGTGGGGAGTTTTGAATCAAGTGTGAGAGTAATGGTGGTTGGGGATTTCAATGCTAAAGTGGGTAAAAATGTTATGGAGGGAGTAGTAGGTAAATTTGGGGTGCCAGGGGTAAATGTAAATGGGGGAGCCTTTATATTGAGCTATGTGTAGAAAGAAATTTGGTAATAAGTAATACATATTTTATGAAAAAGAGGATAAATAAATATACAAGGTATGATGTAGCACGTAATGAAAGTAGTTTATTAGATTATGTATTGGTGGATAAAAGGTTGATGGGTAGGCTCCAGGATGTACATGTTTATAGAGGGGCAACTGATATATCGGATCATTATTTAGTTGTAGCTACAGTTAGAGTAAGAGGTAGTGGGAAAAGAGGAAGGTGGCAACAACAAGTAAGAGGGAGGTGAAAGTGTAAAAAACTAAGGGAGGAGGAAGTTGGGGCCCGAGATATAAGCGACTATTGGCAAAAAGGGTGGGATAGTGCAAAGATGAGTAATGGGGGGGTTGAAGAGGGTTGGAATAGTTTTAAAAATGCAGTATTAGAATGTGGGGCAGAAGTTTGTGGTTATAGGAGGGTGGGTGCAGAGGAAAGAGGAGTGATTGGTGGAATGTTTGAAGTAAAGGGTGTGAAAAAAGAGAAAAAGGTAGCTTATGAGAGGTTTTTACAAAGCAGAAGTGTTATAAGAAGAGCAGAATATATGGAGAGTAAAAGAAAAGGTAAAGAGAGTGGTGAGAGAGTGCAAAGGAGAGCAATGATAGAGTGGGAGAGGCACTGTCAAGAAATTTTAATAAAAAATAAAAAAAAATTTTTTGGAGTGCGTTAACAAGTTAAGAAAGCCAAGGGAAAATAGGGGATTTGTCAGTTAAAAACAGAGTAGGGGATTTAGTAGATGGGGAGATGGAGGTATTAGGTAGATGGCGAGAATATTTTGAGGAACTTTTAAATGTTAAGGAAGAAACAAGGCAGTAATTTCATGCACTGGTCAGGAGGTATACCATCTTTTAGGAGTGAAGAAGAGCAGAATGTAAGTGTGGGGGAGGTACGTGAGGCATTACGTAAAATGAAAGGGGGTAAAGCAGCTGGTACTGATGGGATCATGACAGAAATGTTAAAAGCAGGGGGGGATATAGTGTTGGAGTGGTTGGTACTTTTTCAATAAATGTATGAAAGAGGGGAAGGTACCTAGGGATTGGCGGGGAGCATGTATAGTCCCTTTATATAAAGGGAAAGGGGACAAAAGAGACTGTAAAAATTATAGAGGAATAAGCTTACTGATATACCAGGAAAAGTGTACGGTAGGGTTATAATTGAAAGAATTAGAGGTAAGACAAAATGTAGGATTGGGATGAGCAGGGGGTTCAGAGGGGTAGGGGATGTGTAGATAAAGTGTTTACTTTGAAGCATAATGTAACAGTATTTAGAAAAAGGTAGGGAATTTTTTATTCCTTTATGGTTTAAAAAAAGGATTATAGATGGATAGAGGAGAAAATGTGGAGATTTTGAAGTTTTGGGAAATAGGTGGTAAGTTATTAAATGCTGAAAAAGAGTTTTTAGGGAAGATAGTGAGGCTAGGTTAGGGTGTGTAGAAGAAGGGAGACTTTTTCCCCGGGAAAAAATAGGTCTTAACAGGGAGGGTTAATGTCACCAGGGTTTGTTTTTAATATATTTATAAGGGGGTTGTTAAGGAAGAAAAGTGGGGGTTTTTTGGGGAGGGTGGGTTTAAAATTTAAATGGGGAATAAAATTCAAAAGGGGAAATTTGGGACACAGTTATTTTTTGATATATTTGGGCTTATGGGAGATTCAAAAGAAAAATTGCAAAGGTTAGGGGATGAGTTTGGGAATGTGTGTAAAGGAAAAAAGTTAAAAGTGAACTAGAAAAGAGTAAGGTGATGAAGGGTGTCAAAGATTTAGATAAAAAAAAATTGGGATTCAAATTGGGGAGGAGGAGTATGGAAGATAAAATTGTTTTCAGATATTTGGGGAGTTGCCCTGTCGGGGGGGATTTATGAAGGAGGGTTTTAATCATAGAATTGGGGGAAAAAAAAGGTGAGTGGTGCGTTGAGGTATAGGGGAGTCAAAAAATTTTCTAGGGGGGAGGAAAAAAGAAGGAATGTTGAAAGTATAGTAGTACCAACACTCTTTAGGGGTTTTGTGAGTTTGGGGTGGTAAATGCACAGCGAGGAAGGTTGGGGAGGCAGTGGGATGTCCTGTTTAAGGGCAATTTTGGGGTTTAAAATTTATGCAGAAAATTCGGAGTGGGGAAAATTAGGAGAAGGTGTGGATTTAATAAAAATTTTAGTCAAGGGCAAAGGGGTTGTTGAGGGGTTTGGCATTTGAGAAATGGATCAAAGTAGAAGACATGGAAAGCATATAAATCATGGGGGAAGGAAGGCGGGGTGGGGGTCGTCCTCGAAAGGGTTGGGGAGAGGGGGTAAAGGGGGCTTTGGGGTAAGGGGCTTGGGCTTAGCAAACGTGCGTGGCGGTTAGATAGGGGTGAATGGAGACGAATGGGATTGGGACCTGACGATCTGTTTGGGGTGTGAGCAGGGAATATTAGTGAAGGGTCAGGGAAACCGGTTATTTTCATTAGTCGGTTGAGTCCCGGGAAAAGGGAAATACAATGCCTGCACTTTTAAAAGGGGGGGTTTTGGGTATTGGGGTTTGGAGGGGGTATGTTTTGTTCTTTTTATGTGTAGTTCTAGACTGTTGTATTCTGAGCACCTCTGCAAAAACAGTGATAATGTGCGAGTGTGGTGAAAGTGTTGAATGATGATGAAAGTATTTTCTTTTTGGGGATTTTCTTTCTTTTTTGGGTCACCCTGCCTCGGTGGGAGACGGCCGACTTGTTGAAAAAAAAAAAAAAAAAAAAAAAAAGTTGAAATTAAGACACAGGTGCAACATCTGGGTATCTTTATTGTAGACGTTTCGCCATCTATACATAGTTCTACTATCTTCAAGTTATGTCCTAGAATTTGTATTGATAAAGCCACTGGATGGCGAAACGTCTACAATAAAGATACCCAGATGTTGCACCTGTGTCTTAATTTCAGCTTTTTATTTGTAACATACATGACATGCAACAATTGGCTTACAAAAACTGCAAAAAAAAAAATCTCAAAAGAAAAGAAAAAGAAAATGAAAAAGGAAAAAAAGGTAAAAATGGTGGAGTATGAAGGGAGGAGGTACTGTTGAGATATTCAACAGGTAGCAGAAGGGGCTACTAGCCCCTTGCTTCCGGCATTTTAGTCACCTCTTATGACACACATGACTTACAGAGGAAGGATTTTTCTCCATTTCTGCATGGAGAATTATTATCATTATTATTATTACAAAAGGTCTTCTCAAGTTACAGTGGTCCCTCAATAATCGTCCGGCCTGAAAGTCGTCCATTTCGGAAATAGTCCCGTTATTTCGTTTAAACATTGGCTCGCAAATGGTCCATTAACTCGCTAATCGTCCTTCGTCCGGGACGCGTACTCATGCTCTGAGCCGCCTGGGCCTGCCTTCCCAGCCAGTGTGCCATTGTTTACCAGTGAGCGATGGTCCCTTCACTTGCTCCTACGAAATATTTCATAATATTCCATTGATTTTAGTGTTTGCAAGTGCTAAATAAGCTACCATGGCTCCAAAAAAAGCTTCTAGTGCCAGCCCTTTGGTAAAGAATGTGAGAAACACATAATTTATGAAAAAGTTTGTAGAAAAATACAAAGGTGGTGGTTGGTAGGTAAGACACATAGGCAACAGTTAGGCAACTTTATTCCGAAATGTTTCGCCTACACAGTAGGCTTCTTCAGTCGAATACAGAAAGTAGGCAGGAACAGTAGAGATGTGAAGACGATGTAATCCCTTCCCTCTTCAAAGCTGCTACTGCTATCCTCCTTCCTAAACCCAATAAAGACCACTCTGACCCTAGAAACTATCGCCCTATCAGCCTCCTCGAAACATTAGGAAAACTCTTTGAAAAACTCATTAATCACCGCCTTCGCAGATACCTGGAACACAATTCTCTACTTTTTGATGGCCAGTTTGGCTTCAGAACACACAGATCCACACAGGATGCCATTAACATCATTCTCAACTACATCCACATAAACACAAAACAAAGAAATAGGACAGCCCTGGTTGCAAAGGACGTTGAAAAAGCTTTTGACACTGTCTGGCACGAAGGGCTCAAGTACAAACTCTGCACTAACTTTAACCTGCCTCTCACTACTCGTAAACTCCTCTGCAACTTCCTAGACGGCCGTACCATGAGAATAAAATTCCAAGGCTGTTACTCTGACTACTTTACACTAAATGCCGGAGTACCCCAGGGATCTGTCCTCTCCCCTACCCTCTACATTTTATACACTAACGACATTCCAGCACCTGTATACCACAACTCCATCACACTAGCCTATGCAGACGACATTACACAACTTATCACTCATGCCAATATAGATACACAAATGAGGTCGACAGGATAGCCATCTGGGAACAAAAATGGAGGATCAAAACCAATGCAGCTAAATCCAGCATTACATATTTTAACTACAGGAAACGTGATCCTCCATTACTTGTCGAGCTCAGAACAGCTGACACCCGCACTTACATCCCCATCACACAATCTGTCACTGTCCTTGGCGTTAATCTTGACTACCTTCTTCGTTTACACGGACACTTTCACTCAAGGCATGCAATAGCTAGTAAGGCCCACAAGCTGAAACATGCCTCTCAACACACCAAACTACACCTCTACAAATCCCTAATATGTCCTCTGATAACTTACTCTCCTCTAGCCCTCTCTCTTGCAGCAAAAACAAACTTACTTAAACTGCAGCATGTCCAGAACAAGGCGCTGCGCTGGGTGCTTGATGTCAGATGGGAGGACTTCGCCACAAGCGAGTCTCTCCATGCCCAATAAAGACATCCCTGTGCTGAATCTGTACTGGAAGACTGTTGCGGCCCCCTGCCAAACTAGCGGTTAAATAGTTAACCTGCCGGCCGGCAGTACCACTGGGTACGTCATCAAACCCAATGTGGGGACTGCTGAGCCGGCCTTAGAGCAGTAAGTTCCTGAGTGCCTCACGGTGCACATCTAAGCAGTAGGTACCTGACCACCTAAGGGTACAGTCTACTGGCTTTAGTAACAGTATGTACCTGAGCGCCTCAGGATACGCACCTAAGCAGTAGGTACCTGAACACCTAAGGGTACACGTCTACTGGCTTCAGCAACATTAAGTACCTGAACTCCTCAGGGTACACATCTACGTAGTAGGTACCTGACCACCTAATCGTACCTATCTACTGGCGTTAGAAGAACCGCTCACCGCAGCTCACTGAGTCTGTTGGCCTCAGTTACTTCACGGCCGCATTCAGTGAGCTTGCAGCATGGTGTTCGGCTAGCGGTGTGTCAACCGGCTTTGGAGAGGATTTACTGGACTACTGGTGATGTCTGTGGACTCACCGTCCACGCTGATCAACTGTGGGCCGGAATCATCAGATGCTGTTTAGTGGGACATTACATGAAGAAAAGGTTGGAGTGTTACACTGAACTGGGCCAGGACCGTAGTGTGACACTTAGGGACGTATGATGGAGTGGAACACTGAGATATGCACAGGACCGTAGTGGAACACTGAGATGAAAAGGGTGTCGTGTGACACTGAAGATGGCCTGGTTGTAGTGTACACTGAATAGTGTCATGTGACTGGCCTCGTGTCGTGAGAAGCAGTTGATTGTAATTTATTATTATACAAATGTTATTTATAATTTATTATTTTAGTATAGAGATATATATATATATAGTGACAGTAGTGTCAAGAAAGTTGTACCCTGTGTAGGGTCACGAATAATTATTTATTATTTTAGTAAGATGCTAATTATAATTTATTATAGTAACATGTACATATTATTATATATCATAGTTCAAATACCTCTAGACCAAAGATAGTTGATTAAGATTAATTTATTTTATTGTGTGCTATTTATGTCTCCCGAACTCTTTATTACAAAAGGAGTAAATCTTGCCATCTTCTTTTAAAAATTACTGTTTTTGTAATAAAGACGCTCAGTGACAGACAGATAGACAAACTTGAGACATGACATTACTACTGGACCTCCTCTCCTTGTCGAAGACACGTCACAGACCCTAAACCAACACAACCTTTTCCACCCTTGCATGATTCCTGCTCCTACCCTATTTACAAATAACCTCGGATTCACTGACAGGTACCATTCTCTGACCCACTTTCGCCTTAGCTTCTGGGTTAAGACATGACTCAGTTCTACACTCCTCTCTAGCGCCTAACATCGCATGTCCTTCCTCCCAACTCACCCCACGGAAGTCCCAACAGAAGAAGCCTGAATTTCTCTTCTCAATATCTGTCCCACGATCGCTTCGGATGCTGGGGTTTAGCCCTGGCTCTATTTCTACGATTAAGAACACTCCTCTCCAAGCAACTTATTCTTTCGTCTGTCTTCTTTCCCGCTCTTCCCATTGGGATCTTACCTGAACTTTGTTCATTCGTTCGTGTTCACTTGATCTTCAGATAGTTCCTGACTAGGGAACTGAACTTCTCCAGGTGAGGGACTGACAACCTCACAATTCTATGACTTCAAGGGTGAGGGGACTTATTACATCGTCTTTCATCTCTATGTTCCTGGCCTACTTTCTGTATTCGGACTGAAAGAAAGCTACTGTGTAGGGAAACGTTTCGGATATACAAAGTTGCTAACTGTTGCCTATGTGTCTTACCTACCAACTGTCGGTTATTGGGTATACCCATTTTGATGTTCAAAGGTGGTGGTGGTGGTAGAGTGGAAGGCACTTGTGATTGTGGTTGATGGTGGTAGACGGTAGTTGTTAAATTTGACCATGTGCAAACTCTTGGGGATCTTTATTGAGGAAACGTTTCGCAAACCTGTGGGCTTCTCCGTCTCATCAGTGGTTGAAACTGTTTCCTCAATAAGATACCTAGAGTTGCACATATTGTCTATTTAACGGTTTGTCGGTCTGTGAACCCATTAATCTACAACGTTTAGAAGGTGTAGTTGATTGGTGGTACGTTTGTAATATTGGTTGGTAGAAGGTCGTTATAGTGATGGTGGTAGCGGGTTCCTTCTTTAGTGATTCAGCGATTTATACCAACTCCTCCAATGTTGTTGGAGTTATATAGGGCTACAGAAACACCCGCCGCCTCAAGCTGTTGCTTCACACCATTATGGAGGCTTTACTCTCAGTGGCCCTTGTATACCTCAAACAACCACACAACATAACACCTTCTGTGACATACCGTAATGACTTATTTTATTCTTCTAGAGCATATTCCATGTTTCTATGTTTTTAATTATTGTTTATTATTCATTTAGTTGAATATTGTGTAATTTAGATAAATGAGCCGTTATTAGATAGAGTTGATATTAGTGTCATAGTCTCCAACAATAAAACTTGCCATCCCTCCCCTCACACAAGGTCTTCCATAGACATAAGCAAGGAGGATCACTGAGTAGGCATGTTGGCCCATACTAGGCAGGTCCTTTACAATTCCATCCCACTAAGTAGTAAATGACACAAGTGCAACTTATGTGACATTATTGTTGGCAACGTTTCGCTCCTACAGGAGCTTTATCATGCCATTAACAACAATTACATGGACAAGAGGTTATCTAAAGGCTCGGTAGAGGTTGTAATACTAGTGAGGTACCCATTGCGATGTTCACTAGTGGTAGTAGTGTGGTAGTGACAAAAGTTATAGCTATATGGTAGAGCAATTAATTCGTACATGATTACTCATGTACCATTTCGTTGTTCATATGTGGTAAGTAGTAGTAGTAGTGGTAGTGTCACAAAAGTAATACAATATGGGTAGAGGCAATTAATTCGTTGCATTAATTCGTAGCCCGTGAGCTAGGATGTTAGATAGGACGTGTATGGAGACGAATGGTACTTGGGACCTGACGTTCTGTTGGTGTGTGAGCAGGGTAATTTTTCGTGAAGGGATTCAGGGATCCCGGTTATTTTTCATATTGGTGGACTTGAGTCCTGGAAATGGGAACTACAATTCCTGCACTTTAAGGAGGGTTTTTGGGATATTTGCAGTTTGGAGGGATAAGTGTGTATCGTTATATGTGTATGCTTCTAGACTGTTGTATTCTGAGCACCTCTGCAAAAAAACAGTGATATTTGTGCGAGTGATGGTTTGAAAAGTGTTGAAATGATGATGAAAGTATTTTCTTTTTGGGATTTTCGTTCTTTTTTTTTTGGGTCACCCTTTGCTCGGTGGAGGAGACGCGCCGTCTTGTTGAAAAAAAAAAAAAAAAAAAAAAAATGAGTACTCATGTACGAATTAATGGCTCTACCATATTGTATTACTTTTGTCACTACACGACTACGTTACCACTAGTGAACATCGAATGCGTACCTCCACTTGTTATTTCACCTCACTCTGGAGACTATTATATACCTCGGTGTCCATGTATTGTTTGTAATGGCTGATAAAGCTCTGGAGAGCGAAACGTTGCCACAATAAATGTCACATAGTTGCACTTGTTGTCCTTGTTCGTTAACTTTTGTCCGGTTAATTCTACCTACTTTATTACAATCCCACTCTGAACATGACAATGGAAGAACTCTGCAGGTCTACTGACCCATACAAGGCAGGTCCTTATCAAAATGACCTCTACCCAAGTATTTTCTCCGATACTCAATGACACAAACTCAAACTCAGCTTCCTCCACTCTATATTTGTCCAATCTCTTCTTTAAAGCTATCCCAAGGTCTAGCCTCCAATCCACCAATACTGGTAAGTGTGATGTTAAATATGATCATAGACTAATAGGAACCCCTTATAGTAACCCCTTTTCTGTAAAGTTTACTAAAAAAGAATAAGAAGAAGAAACGATGATCAAAGTGGGAAGTCGAATGTGGCGTGGATGTTGTGCAGATCGATAAGAAAGAGATGATTGTGGATGTTATGAATGTGAAAAAGCTGGATGGCCTGGCTTTAAGTGCAAACATCGCTGTAGGGCGGTGGGAGTGTTCAGTGGAGTGGAATATATGGGATTAGGTCAGGGATTCAAATAGAGTTAGAGATAAAGAAGGAGTGCAATAATGTTGAAGGATAAGCTATGTTTCTAGCAGGAAAAGAGCGGACTAAAATGTATTATTCAAGGATTTATGTGGAGCAAAATAAAAGATTGGATGTGAAAGTGGGTATAATAAAGCGATGTATCCACCTGGAGAAGAGAGAAAGTGTAGAGAGAGAGAGAGAGATTTTGGGGAAATGTTGAGTGAATGCGTGGGGATGTTTTGAATCAAGGTGTGAGAGTAACGGTGGTGGGGGATTTTAATGCTAATTGGGTAAAAATGTTATGGAGGGGAGGAGTAGTGTAAATTTGGGGTGCCAGGGGGTAAAATGGGTATTGGGGAGCTTTAATTGAGCTATGTGTTAGAAAGAAATTTGGTAATATGTAATACATATTTTATGAAAAAGAGGATAAATAAATTATACTAGTTATGATGTAGCACGTAATGAAGTAGTTTATTAGATTATGTATTGGTGGAAATAAAGTTTGAAGGGTAGGCTCCAGATGTAAATGTTTATAGAGGGGGCAACGATATATCGGATCATGATTTAGTTGTTGCTACAGTTAGGTAAGAGGTGATGGGGAAAAGAGGAAGTGTTGCCAAACAACAAGTAAGAGGGAGGTGAAAGTGTTTTAAACTAAGGGAGGAGGAAGTTAGGGTGAGATATAAGCGAATTTTGGCAGAAAGGTGGGCTAGTGCATGTTGAGTAGTGGGGGGGTTGAAGAGGGTTGGAATAGTTTAAAATGCATTATTAGAATGTGGGGCAGAAAAGAAGTTTGTGGTTAAGGAGGGTGGGCGGCAGGAGGACAAGAGGAAGTGATTGGTGGAATGGAATGATGAAGTAAAGGGTGTGATAAAGAGAAAAAGGTAAGCTTATGAGCAGGTTTTAAAAGCAGAAGTGTTATAAGAAGAGCAGTTGCAGTATATGGAGAGTAAAAGAAAGGTTAAAGAGAGTGGTGAGGAGAGTGCAAAAGGAGAGCAGACTGATAGAGAGGAGAGGCACTGTCACCGAAATATTAATGAAAATAAAGGAAAAAATTTTGGAGCGAGTTAAACAAGTTAAGAAAGCCTCGGGAAATTATGGATTTCGTCAGTTTTAAAAACAGAGTAGGGAGTTAGTAGATGAGGGGAGGAGATGGAGGTATTGGGATGATGGCGAGAATATTTTGAGGAACTTTTAAATGTTAAGGAAGAACAGACGGCAGTAATTTCTTGGCACTGGTCAGGGAGTATACATCTTTTAGGAGTGAAGAAGAGCAGAAAGTAAGTGTGGGGAGGTAGTGAGGCATTCGTAAACAATGAAGGGGGTGTTTTTAAAGCAGCTGGAACTGTATGGGATCATGACAGACATGTTAAAAAGCAGGGGGGGATTAGTGTTGGACTTGGTTGGTACTTTTGTTTAATTAATGTATGAAAGAGGGGAAAGGTACCTAGGGATTGGCCAGAGGAGGAGGGCATGTATGTCCCGTTATTAAAGGGCAAGGGGCAAAAGAGACTGTAAAATTACAGAGGAATGCTATGCGTATACCAGAAAAGTGTACGGTTAGGCGTTATAATTGAAAGAATTATAGGTAACGGACAGAATGTAGGAATGCGGATGAGCAAGGGAGGTTTTAGAGTGGGTAGGGGATGTGTAGATAGGTGTTTACATTGAAGCATATATGTGAAACCAGTATTTAGATAAAGACTCGGGAGGTTTTTATTGCATTTATGGGATTTTTTGAAAAGCGCATATGATAGAGTGGGATAGAGGAGGCAATCGTGGCAGATGTAGCAAGTATAAGAATAGGTGGTAAGTTAAGTAAATGCTGTAAGGTTTTTTGAGGATAGTGAGCGCTCATGTTCAGGCGGTGTTGTAGAAGAGAGGCGAGACTTACTTCCCGGTTTAAAAGTAGGTCTTAGACAGGGATGTGTATGCTCTCCATGGTTGTTTAATTATTTATAGATGGGGGGTTTTGTAAAGGAAGTTAAATTGCTAGGGTGTTTGGGAGAGGGGTGGGATTAAATTATGGGAATCTAAATTCAAAAATTGGGGAATTGACACAGTTACTTTTTTGCTGATGATACTTTGCTTATGGGAGATTCTAAAGAAAAATTGCAAAAGGTTAGTGGATATGAGTTTTGGGAACTGTGTGTAAAGGTAGAAAGTTGAAAGTGAACATCAGAAAAAGAGTAAGGTGATGTGGGTGTTCAAATTGATTTAGATAAAGAAACAATTGGATATCAATTGGGGAGGAGGTGGAGTATGGAAGAAGTGAATGTTTTCAGATACTTGGGAGTTGACGTGTCGGCGGATGGATGTATGAAGGATGAGGTTACTCAGAGTAATGATGAGGGAAAAAAGGTGGAGTGAGGTGCGTTGAGGTAAATGTCGGAGTCAAAAAAAACGTTAATCTATGAGTCAAACAAAGAAGGGAATGTATGAAAGTATAGTATACCAACACTCTTATATGGGTGTGAAGCTTGGGTGGTAAAATGCAGCAGACAATGGAGGGAGGTTGGAGGCAGCGGAGATGTCCCGTCTAAGGGCAATGATGTGGTTGTAAATATTATGCAAAAATTGGTTGGTAGTGTGAGAAATTAGGAGGAAGGTTGTGGAGTTAATTAAAGTCTTAGTCGAGGGCCAGAAGAGGGGTTGTTGAGGTGGTTTGGTCATTTAGAGAGAATGGATCACAGCTAGAATGACTTGGAATGCATATAATCTATAGGGGGAAGGAAGGCGGGGGCTAGGGGTCGTCCCGTAAAAGGGTGGGAAGGGAGGGGGTTATTGGTAAAAGGAGGTTTTGTGGGTAAGGGGCTTGGATTTCCAGCAAGCGTGCGTGACGCGGTGGTTAGATAGGAGTGAATGGAGGACGAATGGTACTTGGGAACCTGACGATCTGTCTAGGAGCTGTGAGCAGGGTAATAGTTAGTGAAGGGATTCAGGGAAAATACCGGTTATTTTCATATAGTCGGACTTGAGTCCTGCGAAATGGGAAAGTACAATGCCCTGCACTTTAAAGGGGGGGTTTGGGATAGGGCAGTCAGTTTGGAGGGAGGGATATGTTGTGTATCTTTATAGGTGTATGCTTCTAGACTGTTGCTATTTGAGCAACTCATGCAAAAAACAGTTGATAATGTGCGAGAGTGTGGTGAAAGTGATGTATGTTGCATGGAAGTATTTTCTTAGTTTGGGGATTTTTTTCTTTTTTGGGGTCACCCTGCCTCGTTGGGAGACGCCGACTTGTTGAAAAAAAAAAAAAAAAAAAAAGAACCTTTTAAGAAAGTGGAACATGCAACAGGCACCGGTAGGCCATACTAGGCAGGTCCTCACAAACCACACCCACTTAACAGACAACAAATGCTACCCAAGCAATAAAGCTCAGTGCAAGGGTCCGTACTCAAATCCAATCCCTCTCCTCTGTATTTATCCAACTAAATTTGAAACCGACCCAACCTTACGTCTTTTTGAACCAAAGAAAGGAGGAACACTGCCAATAAGGCCTGTTGGACCATCACTAGGCTGCTCCTTCACAAATCCACCCACTCAACAGAACAAATGCTACCCAAGCAATATAAGTTCAGTGTGCAAGTCCGACTCAAATCCAACCCTCTCACTCATGTAGTTATCCAAACGAAAATTTGAACGACCCATTGTTTTAGCTTGGCATCACCTACTAGGCCGCAGACCGTTCCACTCATCAACTACCTTATTACCACTGTTCATTTATACATTCTATTAGTGTTTACATTAATTTGGCATTTTTTGTGCATGTAAAATCTATAGTTTATGCTAGGGGAAGTTGAACCCTGAAGTGACCTTGAGTCCTATGGAGGGGATTTCCCTTTCCAAACAATAACCTCTCTCCCTCTCTCCTCAGCACTGTCTTTCCATTCATCAACAACAGCTTCAATTAATGGTAAAAACTGTACCTTGTTGCATGTTCATTCTTCTTGCTACATGTAATCTCATCTTTTAGGCAAAAAAAAAAAAAATGTTGTTGATACTTTCTGGGGTCTGAATGAATTAATTATGGATTTACCAGTTATTCTTATGGGGAAATTGGATTCGTAAATCGTCCTATTTCGATAATAGTCCCACTTCCAGGGAACGGATTTAAGGACGGCAAACATTGACGGGACCACCTGTATATAAAACAAAGAAGTAGAAAAATAAAATAATTAAATGGGCACACATAACTATTTTTAGTCTCCGAAAGACAATAATATAATAAGTTCACTCTTACATGGGTATCACAATTCCACAATATGGAATACACTTATAGGTGGAGTTGCATCTAAACCTGGAGCTGAGGCAGTTAATCTCCCCATGTCACCACCGTCTGAGTGGCAGTATGAAGAGGTCAGGACAGGTGCAGGTCTTGCTCGCCAGGGCCAGGAGGCACATCCATAGCATTCACATCCTCCCCCATTTTCACCAAGGTTGTTTTTTCACTACCGGTACAAAAAATAACCGAATTAAAAAACAAAAATCAACACTTACAATGGATTCTATAACCTTGATAGTAAATCACACTGTTGTACGCATTTTTTCACACAAGTTTTGATAATTTCTGTCCACTGACACCATTTATAATCCTAGCTTATTTATTATAATGCAGAATAGGTCCCCAACTTATGATGTTCCTGCTTGTATGACACTGGAAATTGGGAATCAATTAAGGATTTACAATCATGGACTCACTCTTCTGATACATGGAAGTATATACAGTCATTAGGACTGCACCTGTTAATAACCAATACCACAACACATACACCTCATGTTTGCTGTTTTTTTTTTAATAAAATACCTTTAACCCGTAAACGGTCCAAACGTATATATACGTTTTTACCGCTAGTGCCCCAAACGTATATATATACGTTTTGTGTGTCCTACATTTAACATTGCCACGATAAGCCTGAGTCGCCTAGACATGTGAGAATGGGTGTGAGCACTCACTGTGCACCATATTAAAATAATTGAGGATGCCTGGGTACCATATGCTCTTTTTTCCTATTAAAAAACAACAATTTTTTTTCTCAAAAAAGTTGGGGCAGTACGGTAGTGAACGTATATATACGTTTGGACTGTTTATGGGTTAAATATCACTCCAAACTGGTTCATACTGACATTCAAGAGAAAGAAAGGTTAGAAAGAAAACAGATTTAGGCATGGGAAATCCAATGAGCATATTCTAAATATAACTGCATGGATAGTTTTCAACTTAAAGTGTCTTGCACCTAGTAAAAAAAAAAAAAAATCATGTGAAGTATGACCAAATTTTGGATTTTCTCTCCACTGTTTTACATGTTATATTGCATAAACGTTTTAAACAACATTTAGTACTATTTGTAAGTAAAAAAGAACAGTACTGAATGTAAAATATTGGGTAATTATTCTTAGTAATAAAATTAAATGAAAACTAAATATGGAATACTGGGGGTTTACAACCTATCTCCAAATTTAAAGCCTGTGTGTCTATGGGAAAAAAAGGTTCCAGTGTCAAGACAATTAGATTATAAAAGATTTTCATGAATGCATCAACACTAAGTTAAGAACCTTCTTATAAATATAAAAACTGTTTTAGGATAAAAAATTTAACATTTTGAAAATGTTTTAGCATAATATAACTTACATGGTGTTGTCTGTAAGGATGGTAAAAAAGGAACCA
>NC_069483.1:3498611-3513634 GCF_026875155.1 Cherax quadricarinatus
TCTTTTTTCAAGCCTATCACGAGGGTACGAATTGCTTCGGCATTTTTGATTCCAAAAATTTTTCCCCTATGGAGGAAAGGCTTTTTTGGTCTATAGTTAAAGCCAAGGACCTGTCACCTGCCTTGTAAATAGGTATTACATTTGCTATTTTCCACTTATCAGGCACTATGCCAGTTTGTAGTGATATGTTAAAAAGATTAGCCAGAGGTAAGTTAAGTTCCTCTTTACATTCCTTTAACACCCTTGCAAACAGTTCATCAAAGCCTGGGGATTTGTTAGGTTTTAGTTTCTCTATTTATCTGAGGACCATGTCACTAGTAACCGCAATCGTGCATAGTTTATTATCGTCCTGTTCTACATAATCTATTATTTCAGGAATTTTTGCTAGTATTTTCCTGGGTAAAAACTGAGAGGAAGTAGGTATTGAGAATTTCACACATATCCTGATCACTGTCAGTGATCTGACCAGAGTTACTCTTAAGTGGACCTATCTTGTCCTTAATCTTACTTCTGTATACCTGAAAGAACCCTTTTGGCTTAGTCTTCAAATCCCTTGCAACATTAGCCTCATAATCCCTTTTTGCTTTTCTTATTCCTTTCTTTATTTCTCTCTTTAATTGAATACATTGATTTCTTAACTGCCCATCCCCTCTTTTGATACGCAATATATGCTTCTCTTTTGACCAATGAGATGTTTTTATCTATTGTTCATCCATTTGGGATCATTTTTGTTAGATCTAATTTCCGTACTCGGAACAAAAGTTGTGTGGGCAGCTAGAACTATACTCTGAAAAACGTCATATTGGCAACCAAGATCACCTATCTGACCCATAGTCAGGACATCCCAATTTAGCCCACCCAGGTAATTTTTAAAGTCCCATGAAATGGGCCAAGCAAAAACTGGGACAGAGATTTGATTGCAGTTATCTGGGTAATTCCATGATATATTGAAACTAAGTGATTTGCGATCACTTTCCCCAAGCTCATCATTAACCTCAAGATTATTAATTAGTGACTCTTTGTTGGCAAGAACCAGGTCAAGTAGAATGTTTCCTCTAGTTAGTTCTGTCACAAACTGTTCTAAAAAGCAATTCTGAACCGTATGAAGAAAGTCACTACACTCAAGATTTTCTGTCGTATTGTTCCAGTCAATTTGTCTAAAGTTAAAATCTCCCATTAACACAACATTTTTGTATCTAGATGTCTTATGAATTTCGTCCCATAACAGCTTACTGCACTCCCTATCAAGGTTTGGGGGCCTGTAAATCACACGTTAATTTGTCACAACCCTAGAGAAACTGTAGCCAAATAGATTCTGTGTTCGATGTTTCTAATCTTATATCATGTCTAAGACAACAATTTAAATTATCTCTGGCATACATCGCCACTCCACACCCTTCCTATTGACCTTATCAGTGTGGAATAGTTAAAAACTCTTTATGCTGCATTCAGAAGGCATTTCTCTATCCTTCAAGTTGAATCAGGTTTCAGTTATAGCAATAATATCTATATTATCACCACTTGTGAGTAATTTTAGCTCATCTATCTTCTTCCTTAGACTCCTACTATTTGTATAGTAAACCTTAAGTGAGCTATTCACTCGTTGCCCTCTACTATCTCTCTTCGTTTTCCATTACTAGCAACTTTATTTTGAACATTGTCTTTTAAACATATCTCTGAGGTATCCCAGTAATAGCTGCTGTTTTTAACCTTAATGCTGCAGCCTGATTATTTCCCACAAACACCCATACCTCTATAATCTATCAATTTAAATTCCTAGACAAGTCATCTATTACCCTCTCAATCGAATTGGCTAATGGAACCACTCCAGCCCCAGAGAGATGAACTCCATCCCTTGTCTACATATCACGTTTGCCATAGAACAGGTCCCAATTATCAATGAATGGGATTGCAAGTTCCTTGCGAAACTGTCTACCCAAAGCAATTTAACCATTGCCCTAGACATCCATCATGCCAAATCCCTTTTCAGGCAAGATGCTACATATGACTGGGATCCCCCCTTAGACCTAACATTCTATGGCTGACCTGTACTATCCAGAAGGGTCCTGTCTCCTGCCCTTCCCAGTGTCATTACCCCCAGCACTAAGACAGATAATATTATTCAATCTGCTGACTATGTCACCAACACCACTCCTGGAAGGCACACCCTCTGTCGACTTTTCTATCTCTGTTACAAAAAACACGGGCCATATGTAGACAGCCCGTACTGTCCCCGTTAAGTAGGTCTAGGGGGAGCAAACAGAATTTCATATGGAAAGCGCTTGTCCTAGCCATACAAAGCAAAATGAGGGTTTCACCGATCGAGCTGTTGAGGGAGGAAAATTTTAAAGTACACTGAACATCTGGGATAGCCTCATCCCATGTAGTACAACTTGGGTTAACGGTTACTCTGAGCACCCCAGGACTTTGCGATTTGTACGTTCAGCAAGACCATTACTCGCAGGGTGGCGTGGAGCTACTGGCGCTTGATGAATGTTGAATCTGGAGCAAAGATCCTGCATTATGCCATTTATAAACTCAGACCCATTGTCTGACAGAAGGACACGTGGGCAAGTATGACGAAGAACAACATGCTCACGGAAAGCAATAGCGACCGTTTCGGCGGTTTTATCAGGAATGGGTACTAATTCACTGTACCGCGTCAAGTTATCTACCATTACAAGCAGGTGCTTATTTCCCTTCTCCGAGGTCGAGAAGTTCGTCAACAGGTGGATACTTTAGAATGGGGTTAGGGCCTGTAATGGTACCCTTGTGCTGTAGGCAAACAACACACTGGTGTACATGCTTGGCAATGTCCGTTGCCATCTTAGGCCAGAAATATTTCATTCGTGCCTGTTTGATACTGCGGTCCTTCCCAGGGTGCGCTACACCTGGGACATTGTGGATCAACCTAAGAGTAGCTGGTATCATGGACTCTGGTATCACCAGTTGGTATAGGGTTTTCTGCCGGGGTCCACCAGCTGTGCAACACGGCACAGTACTCCTTGGTTGACCACCAAATCCTTCAGTGGAACGGGAGACTTGACTGTAAGTCAAACGTTCTCCTTGGTCAGGAAACGAAGGACTGGAGACCACACAGGGTCCTGTCGTTGGGCTCTCTCGAGATCCTCAACAGAGAACGAATTGCCGACACTCACGAATGCTATATGTCTCGACAGGGCATCAGCTACAAACATTTGCTTACCTGGGACATAGCAAATTTCAGGGTTGTAGTCATTGAACGTGAGCGACCACCGAGCATGCTTTCCCGAGAGGTTCTTATTTGCAAAAAGGGCCAATAAGGGTAAATGATCTGTATAAATCTTGATAGGATAATGATAGATGATATCCGAAAATGACTCAGGGCCCATACAATGGCTAAAGCTTCTAGCTCTGTCACTGAATAATTGACTTCCGCTTTAGTAAGAACACGGCTAGCATAGGCAATAGGCTGTTGCTTCCCATTAGATTCCTGTGACAAGACTGCACCGATGCCAACTTTGCTGGCATCAGTCTTCAAGGTAAATGCCTTGGTGGAAATCAGGGAATCTAAGGTTGGGGCTGATGTTAACTTGTTCTTAAGAATGACAAAAGCTCGTTCCTGATCACACGTCCACTCAAAAGGGGCATCCTTCTTGAGTAAGCGTGTCAGGGGTGCAGCAATGGTGGAGAAACCTGCGACAAAGGTGCGGTAGAAATCTGCCAGGCCTATGAAGGACCGGACTGCATCCGCCGTCATGGGTCTGGGGAATTTCTGCACGGCCGAGATTTTAGACTCGTCCGTCTTTATGCCATTCTGAGTCACTACGTGACCCAGAAATTTTATTTCCTTCTGGAGGAAATGACATTTGGAGAGCTTTACCTTAAGATTTGCCTGAGCTAGCCTGTCCAATACCCTGTCAAGTTTCTCAAGATGTGACGGGACATCTTGCGACATGACTATGAGATCATCCAGGTAGACCATGAGCGTGCCACCTAGGAGGGTACGGAAAATTGTCGTCATCAAACGACTAAATGTGATTGGGCTTCCGTGCAAGCCGAAAGGCATCCTCCTGAACTGGTAATGACCAATTGGAGTAGAGAAAGCTGTCAACTCTCTGCTCTCATCATCGAGGGGGATCTGCCAGAACCCTTGAAGAAGATCAAGAGTTGAAAGGACCTTATTATCGCCGATGTTCTGCAACAGGTCGTTCAGAACTGGCAATGGAAAGCGGTCTGGGATGGTACATGCATTCAGTTTCCTGTAATCGATAACAGGGCGCCAGGTTCCGTCTTTCTTGGGAACCAGAATAAGGGGAGCATTCCACGGGGAAGTGGACTCCTTAATAACTCCATCACAGAGCATCCGTGTAATGAGTTCTTCGGCGAAGACTCTTTGCGCATGTGGCAGGCGATACGCAGGTACATAAATGGGTTTAGTACCTTTGTCAAGTGGAATACGGTGAGAGATCAGTGGGGTCAAACCCATTGACTCACCATCTAGTGCGACTGCAGAACGTGCACGATTGAGAACCTGGAGAAGTTTTGGGACCTCTTCAGGATAATCTGTCAAAGCTAGATCATCTTCCTGCACTGGCCGGGTGTTGGAAGAGTCAGCAGCAGACTCGCCTGGGAGAACTGCACTCACAAGGAAGTCAGCTGGGGCTTCACCCTCCACTCTCACTGGGAGAGGGAATCTGACAAGGTCGACAAGTGAAGTATTCTTCCGCAGGGGAAATTCTCGACTATGCATGTTGACAACAAGGACTTGCAACTTACCACGTTGCACTGTGTGCAAGGATGGTTCAAGGGAGAGGCCCTTGACTCGGCACGTGTCGTTGTCAACCAGCACATGGTCTCCTTCAAAAGCTCTGCTCACGTACACCGTAACAGGAGTGAGCGAGTTAGCTGACAAAGTGACGTCATTACTTTGTACAAGCAGTAACTCTGCTCGCTGATGCCATGACACGAGTCAGACAGTCGCCTGCCGACAGGGATACTGCGGCTTGACAACTGCTGGTCTCTACAACAGCGTCAGAGTTAGAGTGAAGGTTAGACTGGGCGTCCCCAGACTGGGTTTCACTGGTAACTACGCGCTGATGGCCAGGAGGTGACGGGCAACGAGCTCTACTACGAGGACGATCAGGACAAGAGACCGACCCCGGGGAGAATGTGCTATGGAAACCACCGGTTTCCAACGATTCCAGGCACTGTGCATACTCTGAGACAGAGTAGCACGTAGTGGATCCTAAGCGCACGCCCCAGAAGGGCACATCCACTCCGTTGAATTCCGCTTTCCACTCAGCTGGATCTAAGCGGATCCTAAGATCTGCCATGGTTTTGAACCCTATGAGCAGGTCACCATGGAAAACAATACCATCTACGACTAAGAATTTTGCGGACAGCTTGTGACCCTGGACCGCAAATTCTAACGTTGTACGACCACGAACCGTCAGCGGATTACCTGAGACTCCTCTCAAGGTCTGAATGGCAGACGGCTCTGTCAACATGGCCGCGTGAAGGCCAATGTCTCGGAAAAAAGTGGAGCGGACAATGTTAACCACCGAACCTGTATCTAGGAAAAGCTGGACAGGCTTATGGTGGACAGTGGACTCGATGAGCGGTCCGCACGGGCTGTCATGCTGAACCCATGCCTCTCCCTCACTCCTAGGCCGACCGACTTGACAGACACAAGTGCTCCCCCTCCACGGACTGGCTTGCGGTCACTCCCTCACACTGCCCGTTGTGTACTCACTCCTACCCAATTAAAAACCAAACTAGTCCACGGCCGTATCATTGCTACCTACGCTACCTCCATCGGCACTAAACCGTTGTTCAGCAGAAGAACAGAAATAACACATATATCTTACCTGAGAATCTCATACAATTAAAATATTCTTTCCTTGATTAACAGGGGAATTATTGGTACCTTCAACCTCACTAACCACTGAAGTGCACTCTTTCTGGAGAACAGAGAATCGATTTCCTACCTTCACATCTTCTCTGTTAACCCTCCTTATCTTCCTTCTTCCTGAAGTATGAACCACTTGTCACTTAAAGCAGCTTCCACTCTCATTGCTGGTGACCATTTCCTCCTTACCAGCTAAATCCATCTCACACTCACTCCCAAACTCGTCTAGGCGAAGCTTCAGCCTCCTATTTTCTCCTGAAGAAGTAGAACATCCATCTTCAACATCTGAACCTGAGATTCTAAAACACTACAAGAAGCCCTGGTGCTAGGTAGCACCCCACACTAACTCCCAGAGAGCTTAGGACAGGTATGACCACACGTGACCACTGACCTCAGCGTGCGCCCGCCACACACTCAGTGCCATGCTCAACACTGTAAGACGTTTCTTGCGGCTTACAAATCTGGCTCGCAGCAGGCCAGGAGCTGAGTACTAACTTGACTGGGTGTTAGGTCGGTCCCGTTTCTAAACATTTCCCACCGGCGGGTAAATGCAGCCCAGTCATCTTCACAGATGCCTTACTGTGGAGCTGGGCGGTTGATTTGGGGCGGTTTTCTGTGTCCCTAGTGTCATGCACATTCTTCTGATATAGCTGCATCAGCGCAATGTATGTCAGCATGTCATCTGCCGTCTTCACCTCGTCTCCCAGCTCAACGAAACCGCCATCACATCGGGTATGCCCAGGCTAGGCTACCACACAAAGCTCCTTAATTAACTTGTGTAATATCTAGGAGCATGATCAAAGAGACATTCGGGTGTGTGCTGGGTAATCTTTTTTTCAGATACGACAAAACGAATGCTCCTAGCTTAACGACACGATACGTAGTTCACTTTGGACTAGTACATGGACTAGTACTAAATTCACTGAGTACTAGTACTCTCAAGGACTAGTACTAAGTTCACTTAGCACTAGCACTCTGAAGGACTAGTATAAGTTCACTTGGCACTAGTACTCTCAAGGACTAGTACTAAGCTCACTTAGCACTAGTACTCTCAAGGACTAGTACTAAGTTCACTAAACACTAGTACTCTCAATGACTAGTACTAGATCACTAAACACTAGTATTCTCAAGAACTAGTACTAAGTTCACTTAACACTAGTATTCTCAAGAACTAGTACTAAGTTCATGTGAGGGAAAAGTTCATTAGTGGTGAAGTACGAATGAATAATGGTGGTAGCTTGGTGGGCAGTCTTCTTGTACTTTTAGGTGTGGACCGTAGCTCCCGCTTATTCCCCTGCCCCCACTGTTCCACTCCTATTTAATTTATAATGTATTTAGGTTAATTTGATTTAAACAAGAGCTTCAATCTTGTTTAGATTTTTTTTCTTTTTTTCTTTCACTAATTCTTCCTGTCCTGATTTGGACTTACGTAGTGTAATGTTATCATTTAATCCTCACCATTTCTTTTAAAGGCTAAACACCTATCATGTGAGTGATTTCTCAAGTTGTGAAAATTTGTCTGGATTGCCTCCATGTGAGTTGCCTACCCTGGCAAACTCTGTTGACACCGAGCCCTGAGGTCGGTACCTCAGCCTCACAAGTGGCTTCTAGGACAGATTTTCATAAATGACTGATGTTGCAAGAAATCTCGCCTGCATGCGCATATAAAGGACTAACTTGTTGGTGTTGGAGAATGTGTCTTGGTCTTCAACCTCCTAAGCTTAGTCCCTGTGGACTTCCCCCTCAGAACCACGTGCAACCGGGAGTCTTAATTCCTGCAATATTCAGTCGATACTGGTCATGAACTGCTGGCTGCACATAGGCCACAGCACGACTCACTCACAATTTTCCCCAAACACTGGCCAGAATCGAGTAGAAAAAGGGAGGTCTTGTCTTACTGTATGGGCCTGATGGAGGAGGTCATCTACGGTACGTCGAGGTGCCTCCACCAGATTTCCCCAGGTCTAGTATGTGTAGACACATGGGGGCACCGCCTGCTGATCATGGCACTTGCTGTTCCAATGGTGTCTGGTCTTAGAAGAAAGCACGGCAGTCTCAAAACCCCGTTCCCCAGCATTCAAACTTGG
This sequence comes from Cherax quadricarinatus, assembly GCF_026875155.1. Lineage (NCBI taxonomy): Eukaryota > Metazoa > Arthropoda > Malacostraca > Decapoda > Parastacidae > Cherax > Cherax quadricarinatus. The sequence goes on from NC_069483.1 coordinate 3,506,589, forward strand.
GCTGCCAGTTCTCCCTGGCTAACATAACCTAGTGTTGCCTACATTATCGACCTATTACTACCTACATTAAGGGCTTAGGTCTAAAATTATTATTATCTACAATTGCCTCAATAATCCTAATATTAGTGTACTAACAGTATAAACTACCTGCTTCTTCCTTGAAGGATAAATCTATCAATTAAGAAGTACCTTTCAACCATCTTCGCCAACCTGGGTGTGTGTGTGTGTTTTGGGTGGGTGTAAGGGCCACCCAACCCAGCTGTTTATCCGTGACATGTTGGGATCTTTGTACGCTGTATCTGCCCTGTGGAACTTTGGACCAAATAAATTTCCACATCCTCCCACCGGCGAAGGTAGGCGCTAAGTCTATATCAAGTTCACCTTCCGCGAGCCCCCATGGCGGACCCTGGACACGAGTGCCGTCCAGCCACTCTCGTCGAGCAGACTTTGGTCTAACATCAACTGTCCAGTTTCCCCTGCATGGACCTCTGGGGTGTAAACTTGTTGGTTCTGGTGGTCTTAGCACCTTTCCTTTAACTTTAACGTCTTTCATATGTCTAGCCTTGACTGAGCGGCTCCGTACTTTCCTACCCAGTGGCCCACATGCCCTGGTAGCCTTTCCTCCCACTGATACAAGGTTCCCTGGATTTAATCGCAATCTATTCCCTCTTTACGTACCTCGTAAAAGTGTTTTCCCAAGGTGGCTGAGTGTTTGTCACTCCCTACCTGGTTCAGCTTCCTGGCGGTTCATCGTGTATACTGGTACTCATTATCACTACTCCCCCAGCTATCATGGGGAAACCTTCTCTCTCTGGCATGGCAGGGAATTCAGGTGGAATCCTGCCACCTATGATGTATCCTACTGGAGATCTGTATAAATCAATTCCTTCTCTGAACGTCCATCGTGTAGACAGGAAGTCATCTATTTGATTGGATCCCACCAGGATACCTACATTTCTGACTGTGTCAGTGGTAATTCCCTGGTCTACCAGCTTCATGCCAAGGTCTTTCAATCGCTTGGCTGCTGCAGCAAGACCTCTCGCTGTAATTGCCGTGGGTAATGTCTCTACCACCAAGGCTGTAATGTCTCTGCGATGTCCACCTAATTTGACTGTGACATCCACCACGTCATAAGATTTGGGTGGGGCCTGACTTATAGCCCCTCCCAATATCATACTAACTTTCCTGGTGGCCTTCAACTTTAATTTAGCCATAACTTCTTTGTTATCAAGGATACTTGTGCTCCTGAGTCAAAGAATAATCGGGTTGTTACAGACCAATAGCAGTAACATCCCATATCATAAAAATCTTTGAAAGGGTCCTAAGAAGCAAGATCACCACCCATCTAGAAACCCATCAGTTACACAACCCAGGGCAACATGGGTTTAGAACAGGTCGCTCCTGTCTGTCTCAACTACTGGATCACTACGACAAGGTCCTAAATGCACTAGAAGACAAAAAGAATGCAGATGTAATATATACAGACTTTGCAAAAGCCTTCGACAAGTGTGACCATGGCGTAATAGCGCACAAAATGCGCGCTAAAGGAATAACGGGAAAAGTCGGTCGATGGATCTATAATTTCCTCACTAACAGAACACAGAGAGTAGTCGTCAACAGAGTAAAGTCCGAGGCAGCTACGGTGAAAAGCTCTGTTCCACAAGGCACAGTACTAGCTTCCATCTTGTTCTCATCCTCATATCCGACATAGACAAGGATGTCAGCCACAGCACCGTGTCTTCCTTTGCAGATGCCACCTGAATCTGCATGACAGTGTCTTCCATTGCAGACACTGCAAGGCTCCAGGCGGACATCAAACCAAATCTTTCAGTGGGCTGCAGAAAACAATATGAAGTTCAACGATGAGAAATTTCAATTACTCAGATATGGTAAACATGAGGAAATTAAATCTTCATCAGAGTACAAAACAATTCTGGCCACAAAATAGAGCGAAACACCAACGTCAAAGACCTGGAGTGATTATGTCGGAGGATCTCACCTTCAAGGACCATAACATTGTATCAATCACATCTGCTAGAAAAATGACAGGATGGATAATGAGAACCTTCAAAACTAGGGAGGCCCAAGCCCATGATGACACTCTCAGGTCACTTGTTCTATCTAGGCTGGAATATTGCTGCACTCTAACAGCACCTTTCAAGGCAGGTGAAATTGCCGACCTAGAAAATGTACAGAGAACTTTCACGGCGCGCATAACGGAGATAAAACACCTCAATTACTGGGAGCGCTTGAGGTTTCTAAACCTGTATTCCCTGGAACGCAGGAGGGAGAGATACATGATTATATACACCTGGAAAATCCTAGAGGGACTAGTACCGAACTTGCACACGAAAATCACTCACTACGAAAGCAAAAGACTTGGCAGACGATGCACCATCCCCCCAATGAAAAGCAGGGGTGTCACTAGCACGTTAAGAGACCATACAATAAGTGTCAGGGGCCCGAGACTGTTCAACTGCCTCCCAGCACACATAAGGGGGATTACCAACAGACCCCTGGCAGTCTTCAAGCTGGCACTGGACAAGCACCTAAAGTCAGTTCCTGATCAGCCGGGCTGTGGCTCGTACGTTGGTTTGCGTGCAGCCAGCAGCAACAGCCTGGTTGATCAGGCGCTGATCCACCAGGAGGCCTGGTCACAGACCGGGCCGCGGGGGCGTTGACCCCCGAAACTCTCTCCAGGTAAACTCCAGGTAATTCACAACCTTTGCCATGACTGTAGGTAGGGCAGCACCTCCATGATTCTCACTTGGATTAGAGACTTCACTCCCACTAATCATGCTGGCTACCATTTCAGGCTCGGACTCACTTTCTATCTCTACCTGAGAGATAGCCCTACTAGCCTGGGGCTCCTTTAAATTACTGGACATAGTGCAGTATGGTGCTTACCTCTGCAACAGACTCGACACTCACTGAGCTTGGTGCCACAGTCTCTGGCAAAGTGTTCCCCACAACACTTGAAGCAGAGTCTCAACTCCTTTAGTCTCTGTTGCCTACTGCTCAGTGTTGTATACTCAGAACAACTCGTGCTAGTGTTCGCCTTCACAGAACAAGCATATTCTGGCATGAGTGCCTCTGAGGTTCTGCTTAGAGGTTCTTGCCTTAGACACTCTTTACCATAGTACACTCCAACGTCAGTTGTATGAGCTTTAGACTGATCTCTCGAGATCTTTGAGCAACTGTCTGTGTTTTTATGTGGTCATGGTGGTGACTCTTATCTCACACCTATATTCAAATGAGAAACGAGATCTCCCAACCCTCAACAATTTGTTGTATCGTGAACCTGTTCGTCCGATATTTTAAGTGTAACTCATGCACTGTAGTGCCAAATAACAACTTCTATGTATAGACCGCTTGGCCTAGCCTCTGTGTAACTCTAGGCCTGGGTTCTAACTTAACCTAACTCTGTTAAACTGTTCTTAACTGTGGCCTAGCTATGTTAATTTTAACCTAGCTATTCCACATCATGGTTCAAAGGACCACTTGTGAAAATTTGTCTAGACTGCCTCCATGTGAGGTGCCTACCCTGGCAAGCTCTGTTGACACCGAGCCCTGAGGTCGGTACCTCAGCCTCACAAGTGGCTTATAGGACAGATTTTCATAAATGACTGATGTTGCAAGAAATCTCGCCTGTATGCACATATAAAGAACTAACTTAGTTGGTGTTGGAGAATGTGTCTCGGTCTTCAACCTCCCTAAGCTTTAGTCCCTGTGGGCTTCCCCCTCAGAACCACGTGCAACCGGGAGCTTTAATTCCTGCAATATTCAGTCGATATTAGTGACCTGCCTGCACCTCAGAAATTCCTGTTTCCAAGGGGGTGTGAATCCCCTAAACTACTATGCAGAGAGCGACACTAGCTTCTAGGCTGACAAGAGACGCCGGTACATACTGGTCATGAACCGCCGGCTGCACAAAGGCCACAGCACGACTCACTCACAATTTTCCCCAAACACTGGCCAGAATCGAGTAGAAAAAGGGAGGTCTCGTCTTACTGTATGGGCCTGATGGAGGAGGTCATCTACGGTACGTCGAGGTGCCTCTACCAGATTTCCTCAGGTCTAGTATATGAAGACACGTGGGGGCATCGCCTGCTGATCACGGCACTTGCTGTTCCGATGGTGTCTGGTCTTAGAAGAAAGCACGGCAGTCTCAAAACCCCGTTCCCCAGCATTCAAACTTGGGCTGCCAGTTCTCCCTGGCTAACATAACCTAGTGTTTGCCTACATTATCGACCTATTACTACCTACGTTAAGGGCTTAGGTCTACATTATTATTATCTACAGTTGCTCCCATCCATTTTTACTCTCGCACTTAGTCTCTCTCTTGCATGATCTTTCTATCTTCTCCTCCTCAGTTGTATTGATTACGTTTGCTCTGTTCTCCCAGATTTGTACGACAGTGATCATTTTCCTATTTTTCTTACTTCTACTACGTATTCCCAACCTCCTCGTAGCCCTCGTTGGCAATCTGGACATGCGAATTGGGATTAATACTCTCATCTTACCGCTTTTTGTGGGGCCCCTTCTTCCTCTATTGATGAACTGGTGCACCAGTTTTCGACCTTAATTTTGACTGCAGCATCAAGTTCTATTTCTTAGACCTCAGGCAGGCATTCTCAGACATGAGTGCCTTGGTGGTCTCCTGTGTGTGTGCCCGTGCAGTGTGCTTGAAACGCCCTGCGTGGGGTCATTATTGAAATAATCGGACCGTACACAGTCTTTTGGATTTTAAGTGGGCGAAGGCAGTCACTCACTACTTCATATGCGATGCTAAACACAATTGTGGCAAGACTAATTTCTACCGTTACCCCAACCTTCCTATGTGTGCATTTTTGGAAGAAGGTATGGAAGTTGTATGACAAGTACACTCCAGACTCAGCTTCCATTTTGTGGGTTGCTGGTGTTAGTGCCACTGAACCTCTTGAAGTTGCCATGGAAATCGGGAACTATCTTGTCCATGTCTCCCAAGGGTCTCACCTCTGTCCCTCGTTTCTCTCTTTTAAGTCTACCAGGGAGCAATCGCCCTTGGATTTTCTTCTAATAGGATGGAGCCTCATAACGTGCCTTTTACTCTCTTAGAGCTAGAGTCCATGCTTTCGCTTGCTGGTCATCGGCAGCTGGGCCTGATAGTATTCATATCTATATGCTATAGCATCTGCCCTTAGAGTCCTTTTTGCGTCTTTTCAATCTTGTTTGGGCCCAAAGGGTTTTTCCCTCAACAATGGAAATCTGCCATTGTACTGCCGTTTCTCAGCCAGGTACTTCAAGACTTGATACATCTTACTATCGTCCCATTGCTCTGACCAGTGTAGTCTGCAAGGTGGTGGAACGATTGGTGAATGAACGTCTGATGTGGTATCTGGAGAATCTCAATAGTCTTTCTCCTTGCCAATATGGCATTCACAAGGGCCACTCTACTTTAGACCCCTTGCTCCACTTAGATGTGTATGTGCGAAATGCCTTTGCTAATACACAATCCGTTCTGGCAGTCTTTTTTTTGATCTCGAGAAGGCATATGACGCCACTTGGATGTATAACATCTTAGCCCAGGCCCACTCCCTAGCCTCCACGGTAATCTACCGACCTTCCTTGCTGCTTTCTTATCTGAAAGACATTTTCATGTCCGTGTTGGCACCTCACTTTCCTCAGACTTTGTTCAGGCCGAGGGAGTCCCATAAAGTGTGTCCTAAGCACTACCTTTTTTCTTTTGGCTATAAATGATCTACCGTCCATTCTTACATCGCATATTTGGTCGTCACTTCATGTGGATGACTTCTTATGGCTTATGAAGGCAAAGACTGTCGCCCAGTAGCGGCCTTCCTTCAAGATGCGATTGGCCATGTTTTCCATTGGACCACTTCTCATGGATTTAAATTTTCTGGTGCAAAAACCCATTCATTTCTTTTACTAGATGCCCTCTTCTCCCAGACACTCAGTTGTACTTGCACGGTTCACGTATCCTGGAATGTGATTAGTAAGTTTATTCAGGTATACTCAGATACAGTTACATAAATTATTAGTTTCTTGGCCTGTTCCATCGCCATTTACATGGAAGCCTTACATTTCCTCTTTGAAAGCAGCTTGTTATAGCCGGCTAAACCTCATTAAAATTCTTGCGCATTGTTCATGGGGGGCAGATCACCAGACTCTCCTTTGTTTGCATTCCATCCTAGTTTTGTCGATGCTGGATTATGGTGACCAAGTCTATTTTTCAGCTTCTGCAACTCTTTCTAAACTAGATTCTCTTCATCATCAGGTCTACGTTTATGCCTTGGGTGCTTTCGTTCATCCCCTTTTGAAAGCTTTATGCTGAGGCGAATGTTTTTTTCCTTAGCCAATTGTCATGATGCTCATTGATTCGTTACTTTGTCCACTCTCATGACCTTTGGTTCATTCTACATATAGGTTGGTCTCAAATGTGAGTAGAGGCTCATTATCTGATCAGAGCCCCTGCTTACTCCATCTGTTTTCTCTCCGTCTTCTCTCACTCTGGTCTTCCCTCCAGTTACCTCCCTTGTATGTTCATGTAGCGTCTACCTTTCCCCTTCCCCCTTGGAAGGTTTCTGACGGTTGGTGTCTGTTGTCCCCTGCTGCCGTGCGCCAAAGCTCTCCTACCTACGACTGCTTCTCGTTCCTTTTCTTGATAATTTTCAGTCACATACTCATGCCATCGCTGTTGATTCTAAATCTTTTGACGGATTTCGATTCGTGGTGGTCATTTGTTAGACTCAGCTAGTAATTTTAATGCCGAGTTGCCATCTTCATATCAGTTCTCCGTATTACACATATGTCTCCTTCGGCGTTTGGAATCGTTTCGGATTCCCTCAATGCTTTATTAGGCCATTAAACAATTTGATTCCCCTCATCCATTGTTTCTCCTTATTCGACATTGGTTGCATTGTGTAACTAGCAAAAACAAAGATATCATTTTCTGTTGGGTCCCTGGACACGTTGAGGTTTCAAGCAATGAGCAGGGGGACGCTGCTGGGGTCAGTGGTAAATGATCTTCCTGTTTCCTGTAGGAAAGG
>NC_069483.1:3514134-3571369 GCF_026875155.1 Cherax quadricarinatus
GGACAGTTGGTCCCAAAATGGGAGGACTTGTATCTCCTCCCATGGGAGACTTCGGTCTCAGACACTCCCTTAAGAGGGAGCCAAGGCCGGGCCACCACTTGGACAAGGCCCGGGCCGGGAGAATACCGGCTAATCTTTAACTAACTAACTAACTGGTCACAAAATGTGTATGAGTCCAATTGATTAAGAAGAAATTGTTGACGTTTGAAAACCTGTCAAGAGTGTCCAAGCGAATATTAGAAGTTTGAAACTATTGTAAGTATATATTCCACCGAGTTTATTTCTGACGATATACGTATACATGTTAAGCAAGAGTGAGTATATCGAGGGATGTATATCTTAATTTATATATATGTAGTTTATATTATACCTTATGGGCCAATTTTTGGGAGTAAAGTAATTGATGATAAACAGGGATAAAATCCCTCGTGAGTCGATAGACTTCCAAATATACCAACCAAGCAACATTACAGACTAAAGTATCCTTCACTAATGTTGAACAGGTGAAGTGCAGACTTAATGAACTTCGTGTAGTCGATAGACTTGAAACTCCATTATCCGACCGACCTTCACACTTTATATATATAAAGAAGAGAATATCTCTGTATATTCAAGTGCACTAAAGAACAAAGAAGCATATACAGTGAAAGGGAATATATTTCAGTGTATATATACTTAACGTTTAGTTAAATCTCTGAAGACTTGTGTTTTAAATATTGTAAATTTCTGGTAGACAGGTTACATGTAAACTTGAGGACTTATTGTATACTTAGTTAACAGACTGTTAACTCAGTTATCCAACCATTTAAACACTTTTATATTGGCATCTTCTTAATATAACAATAACTAACACTATGTTAACAATAACCTGCTGTTAACAACCTCAGTAACACTTGCATCAGGTTAACTTAAATATAAATAATAAGTGAAAGATAAAACATTGTTTAATTCACCTATGTGAAGCTACAAGTAATTATGAGTAAGTTAACAATGTTGTTAAATTCTTCCCAGCAACATTAACATTGTTTAATTCACCTATGTGAAGCTACAAGTAATTATGAGTAAGTTAACAATGTTGTTAAATTCTTCCCAGCAACATTAACATTGTTTAATTCACCTATGTGAAGCTACAAGTAATTATGAGTAAGTTAACAATGTTGTTAAATTCTTCCCAGCAACATTAACATTGTTTAATTCACCTATGTGAAGCTACAAGTAATTATGAGTAAGTTAACAATGTTGTTAAATTCTTCCCAGCAACATTAACATTGTTTAATTCACCTATGTGAAGCTACAAGTAATTAGAGTAAGTTAACAATGTTGTTAAATTCTTCCCAGCAACATTAACATTGTTTAATTCACCTATGTGAAGCTACAAGTAATTATGAGTAAGTTAACAATGTTGTTAAATTCTTCCCACAACATTAACATTGTTTAATTCACCTATGTGAAGCTACAAGTAATTATGAGTAAGTTAACAATGTTGTTAAATTCTTCCCAGCAACATTAACATTGTTTAATTCACCTATGTGAAGCTACAAGTAATTATGAGTAAGTTAAAAATATTGTTAAATTCTTCCCAGCAACATTAACATTGTTTAATTCACCTATGTGAAGCTACAAGTAATTATGAGTAAGTTAACAATGTTGTTAAATTCTTCCCAGCAACATAAACATTGTTTAATTCACATATGTGAAGCTACAAGTAATTATGAGTAAGTTAACAATGTTGTTAAATTCTTCCCAGCAACATTAACATTGTTTAATTCACCTATGTGAAGCTACAAGTAATTATGAGTAAGTTAACAATGTTGTTAAATTCTTCCCAGCAACATTAACATTGTTTAATTCACCTATGTGAAGCTACAAGTAATTATGAGTAAGTTAACAATGTTGTTAAATTCTTCCCAGCAACATTAACATTGTTTAATTCACCTATGTAAGCTACAAGTAATTATGAGTAAGTTAACAATGTTGTTAAATTCTTCCCAGCAACATTAACATTGTTTAATTCACCTATGTGAAGCTACAAGTAATTATGAGTAAGTTAACAGTGTTGTTAAATTCTTCCCAGCAACATTAACATTGTTTAATTCACCTATGTGAAGCTAAAAGTAATTATGAGTAAGTTAACAATGTTGTTAAATTCTTCCCAGCAACATTAACATTGTTTAATTCACCTATGTGAAGCTACAAGTAATTATGAGTAAGTTAACAATGTTGTTAAATTCTTCCCAGCAACATTAACATTGTTTTAATTCACCTATGTGAAGCTACAAGTAATTATGAGTAAGTTAAAAATGTTGTTAAATTCTTCCCAGCAACATTAACATTGTTTAATTCACCTATGTGAAGCTACAAGTAATTATGAGTAAGTTAACAATGTTGTTAAATTCTTCCCAGCAACATTAACATTGTTTAATTCACCTATGTGAAGCTACAAGTAATTATGAGTAAGTTAACAATGTTGTTAAATTCTTCCCAGCAACATTAACATTGTTTAATTCACCTATGTGAAGCTACAAGTAATTATGAGTAAGTTAACAATGTTGTTAAATTCTTCCCAGCAACATTAACATTGTTTAATTCACCTATGTGAAGCTACAAGTAATTATGAGTAAGTTAACAATGTTGTTAAATTCTTCCCAGCAACATTAACATTGTTTATTTCACCTATGTGAAGCTACAAGTAATTCTGAGTAAGTTAACAATGTTGTTAAATTCTTCCCAGCAACATTAACATTGTTTAATTCACCCATGTGAAGCTACAAGTAATTATGAGTAAGTTAACAATGTTGTTAAATTCTTCCCAGCAACATTAACATTGTTTAATTCACCTATGTGAAGCTACAAGTAATTATGAGTAAGTTAACAATGTTGTTAAATTCTTCCCAGCAACATTAACATTGTTTAATTCACCTATGGAAGCTACAAGTAATTATGAGTAAGTTAACAATGTTGTTAAATTCTTCCCAGCAACATTAACATTGTTTAATTCACCTATGTGAAGCTACAAGTAATTATGAGTAAGTTAACAATGTTGTTAAATTCTTCCCAGCAACATTAACATTGTTTAATTCACCTATGTGAAGCTACAAGTAATTATGAGTAAGTTAACAATGTTGTTAAATTCTTCCCAGCAACATTAACATTGTTTAATTCACCTATGTGAAGCTACAAGTAATTATGGGTAAGTTAACAATGTTGTTAAATTCTTCCCAGCAACATTAACATTGTTTAATTCACCTATGTGAAGCTACAAGTAATTATGAGTAAGTTAACAATGTTGTTAAATTCTGCCCAGGAACATTAACATTGTTTAATTCACCTATGTGAAGCTAGAAGTAATTATGAGTAAGTTAACAATATTGTTAAATTCTTCCCAGCAACATTAACATTTTTTAAATTCACCTATGTGAAGCTACAAGTAATTATGAGTAAGTTAACAATGTTGTTAAATTCTTCCCAGCAACATTAACATTGTTTAATTCACCTATGTGAAGATACAAGTAATTATGAGTAAGTTAACAATGTTGTTAAATTCTTCCCAGCAACATTAACATTGTTTAATTCACCTATGTGAACTACAAGTAATTATGAGTAAGTTAACAATGTTGTTAAAATTCTTCCCAGCAACATTAACATTGTTTAATTCACCTATGTGAAGATACAAGTAATTATGAGTAAGTTAACAATGTTGTTAAATTCTTCCCAGCAACATTAACCATTGTTTAATTCACCTATGTGAAGATACAAGTAATTATGAGTAAGTTAACAGTGTTGTTAAATTCTTCCCAGCAACATTAACATTGTTTAATTCACCTATGTGAAGCTACAAGTAATTATGAGTAAGTTAACAATGTTGTTAAATCTTCCCAGCAACATTAACATTGTTTAATTCACCTATGTGAAGATACAAGTAATTATGAGTAAGTTAACAATGTTGTTAAATTCTTCCCAGCAACATTAACATTGTTTAATTCACCTATGTGAAGATACAAGTAATTATGAGTAAGTTAACAGTATTGTTAAATTCTTCCCAGCAACATTAACATTGTTTAATTCACCTATGTGAAGATACAAGTAATTATGAGTAAGTTAACAGTGTTGTTAAATTCTTCCCAGCAACATTAACATTGTTTAATTCACCTATGTGAAGCTACAAGTAAATTATGAGTAAGTTAACAATGTTGTTAAATTCTTCCCAGCAACATTAACATTGTTTAATTCACCTATGTGAAGATACAAGTAATTATGAGTAAGTTAACAATGTTGTTAAATTCTTCCCAGCAACATTAACATTGTTTAATTCACCTATGTGAAGATACAAGTAATTATGAGTAAGTTAACAATGTTGTTAAATTCTTCCCAGACAACAATTAACATTGTTTAATTCACCTATGTGAAGATACAAGTAATTATGAGTAAGTTAACAATGTTGTTAAATTCTTCCAGCAACATTAACATTGTTTAATTCACCTATGTGAAGCTACAAGTAATTATGAGTAAGTTAACAGTGTTGTTAAATTCTTCCCAGCAACATTAACATTGTTTAATTCACCTATGTGAAGATACAAGTAATTATGAGTAAGTTAACATATTGTTAAATTCTTCCCAGCAACATTAACATTGTTTAATTCACCTATGTGAATACAAGTAATTATGAGTAAGTTAACAGTGTTGTTAAATTCTTCCCAGCAACATTAACATTGTTTAATTCACCTATGTGAAGCTACAAGTAATTATGAGTAAGTTAACAATGTTGTTAAATCTTCCCAGCAACATTAACATTGTTTAATTCACCTATGTGAAGATACAAGTAATTATGAGTAAGTTAACAATGTTGTTAAATTCTTCCCAGCAACATTAACATTGTTTAATTCACCTATGTGAAGCTACAAGTAATTATGAGTAAATTAACAATGTTGTTAAATTCTTCCCAGCAACATTAACATTGTTTAATTCACCTATGTGAAGCTACAAGTAATTATGAGTAAGTTAACAGTGTTGTTAAATTCTTCCCAGCAACATTAACATTGTTTAATTCACCTATGTGAAGCTACAAGTAATTATGAGTAAGTTAACAATGTTGTTAAATTCTTCCCAGCAACATTAACATTGTTTAATTCACCTAATGTGAAGATACAAGTAATTATGAGTAAGTTAACAATGTTGTTAAATTCTTCCCAGCAACATTAAAAATTGTTTAATTCACCTATGTGAAGCTACAAGTAATTTATGAGTAAATTAACAATGTTGTTAAATTCTTCCCAGCAACATTAACATTGTTTAATTCACCTATGTGAAGCTACAAGTAATTATGAGTAAGTTAACAGTGTTGTTAAATTCTTCCCAGCAACATTAACATAGTTTAATTCACCTATGTGAAGCTACAAGTAATTATGAGTAAGTTAACAATGTTGTTAAATTCTTCCCAGCAACATTAACATTGTTTAATTCACCTATGTGAAGATACAAGTAATTATGAGTAAGTTAACAATGTTGTTAAATTCTTCCCAGCAACATTACATTGTTTAATTCACCTATGTGAAGCTACAAGTAATTATGAGTAAGTTAAACAATGTTGTTAAATTCTTCCCAGCATCATTAACATTGTTTAATTCACCTATGTAAAGGGTACAAGTAATTATGAGTAAGTTAACAATATTGTTAAATTCTTCCCAGCAACATTAACATTGTTTAATTCACCTATGTGAAGCTACAAGTAATTATGAGTAAGTTAACAATATTGTTAAATTCTTCCCAGCAACATTAACATTGTTTAATTCACCTTTGTGAAGCTACAAGTAATTATGAGTAAGTTAACAGTGTTGTTAAATTCTTCCCAGCAACATTAACATTGTTTAATTCACCTATGTGAAGCTACAAGTAATTATGAGTAAGTTAACAATTTTTGTTAAATTCTTCCCAGCAACATTAACATTGTTTAATTCACCTATGTGAAGCTACAAGTAATTATGAGTAAGTTAAGAATGTTGTTAAATTCTTCCCAGCAACATTAACATTGTTTAATTCACCTATGTGAAGCTACAAGTAATTATGAGTAAGTTAACAATATTGTTAAATTCTTCCCAGCAACATTAACATTGTTTAATTCACCTATGTGAAGATACAAGTAATTATGAGTAAGTTAACAATATTGTTAAATTCTTCCCAGCAACATTAACATTGTTTAATTCACCTATGTGAAGCTACAAGTAATTATGAGTAAGTTAACAATGTTGTTAAATTCTTCCCAGCAACATTAACATTGTTTAATTCACCTATGTGAAACTACAAGTAATTATGAGTAAGTTAACAATGTTGTTAAATTCTTCCCAGCAACATTAACATTGTCTCAATACTTCATTAACACAGTTGTTTTCTACTCAATATATAGTTAAAATATTAATAAAAAAATTATATTTCCCTGGATAATTTTAAGTCTCATCCAAGATTATTATTATTATTATTATTTATTATTTTTAAATTATTATTATTATTATTATTATTATTATTATTATTATTATTATTATAATTATTATTATTATTATTATTAAGTACATCCAGTAACTGTCCCAACATAAATGATCGTACTCTCATTGACTAGTACTAAGTTCACTGAGTACCAGTACTCTCATGGACTAGTACTAAGTTCACTGAGTACCAGTACTCTCATGGACTAGTACTAAGTTCACTGAGTACTAGTACTTCATGACTAGTACTAAGTTTCACTGAGTACCAGACTCTAAATTGACTAGTACTAAGTTCACTGATACCATACTCTCATGGACTAAACTAATTCCCTGAGTACACCATACTCTCATGACAACAACAAGTTCCACTGAACCAACCCTCATGGACTATACTAAGTTCACTGAGTACTATCTGTCAAGCTAACTAATTCACTGAGTACTAAACTCCATGACTAGCCTAATTCCACGGTACTATCTCCATGACTAGCACTAAGTTCACTGAGTACTAGTACTCTCATGGACTATACTAAGTTCATTGAGTACTAGTACTCTCATGGATTAGTACTAAGTTCACATGAGTACTAGTACTCTCATGGATTAGTACTAAGTCACTGAGTACTAGTACTCTGAGGGACTAGTACTAAGTTCACTGATACTAGTACTGTCAAGGACTAGTACTAAGTGTCACTGAGTACTAGTACTCTCTAATGGACTAGTACTAAGTTCACTGAGTACTAGTACTCTCATGGACTAGTACTAAGTTCACTGAGTACTAGTACTCTCATGGATTAGTACTAAGTTCACTGAGTACTAGTACTCTCATGGATTAGTACTAAGTTCGCTGAGTACTAGTACTCTCATTGATTAGTACTAAGTTCACTGAGTACAGTACTCTCATGGATTAGTACTAAGTTCACTGAGTACATAGTACTCTCATGATTAGTACTAAGTTCACTGAGTACTAGTACTCTGAGGGACTAGTACTAAGTTCACTTACACTAGTACTCTCAAGGACTAGTACTAGTACTCTCAAGGACTAGTACAAAAGTTCACTTAGACACTAGTACTCTGAAGGACTAGTACTAAGTTCACTTAGTACTAGTACTCTCATGGACTAGTACTAAGTTCACTGAGTACTAGTACTCTCATGGACTAGTACTAAGTTCACTGAGTACTAGTACTCTCATGGATTAGTACTAAGTTCACTGAGTACTAGTACTCTCATGGATTAGTACTAAGTTCGCTGAGTACTAGTACTCTCATTGATTAGTACTAAGTTCACTGAGTACTAGTACTCTCATGGATTAGTACTAAGTTCACTGAGTACTAGTACTCTCATGGATTAGTACTAAGTTCACTGAGTACTAGTACTCTGAGGGACTAGTACTAAGTTCACTTAGCACTAGTACTCTCAAGGACTAGTACTAGTACTCTCAAGGACTAGTACAAAGTTCACTTAGCACTAGTACTCTGAAGGACTAGCACTAAGTTCTCTGAGTACTAGTACTCTCATAAGAACATACATAAGAACATAAGAAAGAAGGAACACTGCAGCAGGCCTACTGACCCATGTGGAGCAGGTCCATGTCGCCCCCCGGATTAGCCCAATACCCACCTAGTCAGGTCACTTCCACTTAAAAAAAGAGCACGGCATCAGACCTAGTACCAAAAGCAAGTCAGGTCCAACTCACACCCACCCACACCCACTCATGTATTTATCTAACCTATTTTTAAAACTACACAACTTTTTAGCCTAAATAATGTACTCGGGAGTTTTTGTTTTCCTCAAATCATATCCCCCCTATTCTACGCCTCTCTTAAAGGAGGTGCAGATTCAGGGCACCTCAGTATATTCTCTTAAGGAAGATTTCTGATACATGGGATCATCTTCTGTCATCCTCCTCTGTTCGCTTTTCAGAGCATTTCATATCCATTTCTGTATTACGCTGTGACCTGGATACTGTAGCAGCTCCATACGTATAAATGAGGGCATATAACCAAGGAATACTTAAGAGCTTGAACACCTGGAGTACGGACTTCTATTTTTTATGCTTTCTAGATTTGAAGCAAGGATTCCTGTTAGGTTTATTGCAGAACTACTAATTGCACTGTTGTCTTGGTTTTAGATTACTGCCTAACCAGATACTCTAAATCCTCTTTTAGCAATCCGTAATATTAAGATCTACATGATTTAGTTTTTTAATGTGGCAACATGGCATATTTTCTGTTCCAACCATAGAACTTTGCATTTGTCTACTATTAAACTGCATTGACACTTCTCCGGACCCATTGAATCAGTCCATATTCAAAATAATCCCTGGAGACGTGCCTCTAGTGATCCTCATTAGAAGATTGGACGGCCTATTTCGGTTTTGTAATTCAGAATATTTGCTTATGTCGCTTTTTATTCCTCTTACTTATGTCATTTATGTTTAGATTGGTGTACAACAAGGGACCCAATACTGACCCATGTGGATTGCTGCTTGTGACGTTGCACCCAGTCTGATTTCTTCCCATTTTTGCCCAAACTATTCTGCATGCCTAATTGTCACGTCATGCCTCTACCCAGGGAAAAAAATTTCTTCTCCCTTTTTCCGTGTGCCTTACGTTTCCTTAACAAGCCATCCTGATGTGGAAACTCTATCGAAAGCCTTACTGATAGTACATATACACAATATCAATCATTCATTACCTTGATATACCTTTTCAAACAACCTTAGTGAAAACACGTTAGTTTAATTGTAAGACAGGAACGTCCCCCGCGTTTTTTGTAAAACGTGTTGGATTTCATTAATCAGTCAATGCATATCACGTCTGGCCTACGAATTGCTTCGGCCAAATTATTGATTCCATACAATTTTACCCAATATGGGGTCCGGGTAAAGGCTTATTGGGTCTATAGTTAAAGCCATGGACCTGTCTCACTGGCACTTGTAAAATAGGTAATTACATTGTTTTTCTTAAACTTTTCAGGCACTATGCCAGTTTGCTAGTGATATGTTAAAAAGAGTTAGCAGAGTGTAAGTTTAAGTTCACTCTTTACTTTCCTTTAAACACCCTTGCAACCTGTTCATCAAAGCCCCTGGGATTTGTTTGGTTTTAGTTCTCTATTTATCTGAGGCACCATGTCAATACGTAACACCGCAATCGTGCATAGTTTATTATGTTCCTGTTCTACTATAATCTATTATTCAGGAATTTTTGACTAGTATTCTTCCTGGCGTTAAAAAACCTGAGAGGAAGTGGTATTTGGAATTTCACTACATATCCTGATCACTGTCAGTGATCTGACCAGAGTTACTCTTACAGTCGGACCTATCTTGTCCTTCTAATCTTACATTATGTATACCTGAAGGAAATGAAAAAAAAAAAAAAAAACCAAATAAAAAATAAAAAAAAAAACACAAAAAAAAAAAAAAAAAAAAAAAAAAAAAAAAAAAAATATAAAAAAATACAAAAAAAAAAAACAAAAAAAAAAAAAAAAAAAAATAAATATAAAAAAAAAAAATAAAATAACAAAAAAACAAAAAAAAAAAAAAAAAAAAATAAAAAACCATTTTGGCTTAGTTCTTCAAATACCCTTGCAACTATTAGCCTCATATATCCCCCATTTTTGCTCTTTCTTATCTCTTTCCTTTTTGTTTCCTCTTTTAATTGGAATAAATTGATTTTATTACTGCAAATCCCCTCTTTTGATACGCATCATATATGTTCTCTCTTTGACCAATGAGATGTTTTTATCTAAAATTGTTCAATCATTTTGGGTCATTTTTGTTTTAGATCTAAATTTCCGTTACTCGGAAAAAAAGTTGTGTGGGCAGCTAGAACTTTTACTCTGGAAAAACGTTCTTTATTGGCTACAAGATCACAATATATGACACCATAGTAAGGACATCACCAATTTAGCCCAACCAGGTAATTTTTCAGATCCCATGAACTCGCCAAGCAAAAATCTGGGCACAGAGATTTTGATTGCTGTTAGCTGGGTTAATTCCCTTGATATTATTGAAACTACGTGATTTGCGATCACTTTCCACCATAGCTCATCATTAACCTCAAGGATTATTTATTAGTGATTTTTCTTTTTGTTGGCAAGAACCAGGTAAGGTAGAATGTTTACTCTTGTTAGTTCTGTCACAAACTGTTCTAAAAAGCAATTCTTGAACCGTATGAAGCCTTAGTACACTACACTCAAGATTTCTGTGTATTGTTCCAGTCAATTTGTCTAAAGTTAAAATCTACCCACATTACACAACATTTTTGTATCTAGAGTAATTATGATATTTCCGTACCATAACAGCCTTACATGCACTACCTATCAAGGTTTGGGGGGCCTGTTAAATCACAACGTTAATTTGTCACACACACTTTAGAGAAAACTGTAGCCACAATAGATTCTGTGTTCGTTATGTTTCTAATCTTATATCTTGGTCTAAGACAAATAAAAAAAAACAATTTAAATTATCTCTGGCATACATCGCCATCCACTCCTTCCTATTGACCTTATCAGTGTTGGGGACTAGTGAAAAAAATCTTTATGCTGCATTCAGTAGGCATTTCTGTCAACTATCCTTCAAGTTGATTACAGGGTTTCAGGTATAAAGCAATTACTATCTTATTATACCAATTGTGAGCTAATTTAGCTCATCTAATTTACTTTTTTTTTCTTTTCTTTTCCTTTGACTACTTACTTATTTGTATAGTAAGACCTTATGTGAGGCTATTCAACTCGTTTGACCTCTAATATCCTCTCTCTTCGTTTTCCATTACTAGCAACTTATTTTGAACATTGTCTTTTAAACATATCTCTGGGGTTTATCCCAGTAATAGCTGCTGTTTTTAACCTTAATGCTGCAGCCTGTTTAAATTTCCCACAAACACCCATACCTCTATAATCTTTTCAATTTAAATTTCCCTAGACAAGTTCATCTATTACCCTCTCAATCGAATTGGGCTAATGAACCACTCCGGGCCCCAGAAAAGATGAACTCCATCCCTTGTCTACATATCACGTTTGCCATAGAACAGGTCCCAATTATCAATGAATGGGATTGCAAGTTCCTTGCAGTACCTGTCTAGCCAGCAATTTATACCATTTGCCCTAGACATCCATTCATTGCCCACTCCCTTTCTAGGCAAGATGCTACATATGACTGGGATCCCTCCCTTAGACCTAACTACTTCTATGGCTGACCTGTACTTATCCAGAAGCTCCTGTCTCCTGCCCTTCCCAGTGTCATTACCCCCAGCACTAAGACAGATAATATTATTCAATCTGCTGACTATGTCACCAACACCAGCTCCTGGAAGGCACACCCTCTGTCTGACTTTTCTATCTCTGTTACAAAAAACACGGTCCATATGTAGACAGCCTGTACTGTCTCGTAAGTAGGTCTAGGTGGAGCAAACAGAATTTCATATGGTAAGCGCTTGTCATAGCCATACAAAGCAAAATGAGGTGTTTCACCGATCGAGCTGTTGAGGGAGGAATTTAATGTACACTGAACATCTGGGATAGCCTCATCCCATGTAGTACAACTTGGGTTAACGGTTACTCTGAGCACCTCCAGGACTTTGCGATTTGTACGTTCAGCAAGACCATTACTCGCAGGGTGGCGTGGAGCTACTGGCGCTTGATGAATGTGGAATCTGGAGCAAGATCCTGCATTATGCCATTTATAAACTCAGACCCTTTTGTCTGACAGAAGGACACGTGGGCAAGTATGACGAAGAACAACATGCTCACGGAAAGCAATAGCGACCTTTTCCCGGCGGTTTTATCAGGAATGGGTACTAATTCACTGAAACCGCGTCAAGTTATCTACCATTACAAGCAGGTGCTTATTTCCCTTCTCCGAGGTCGAGAAGTTCGTCACAGGTGGATACTTTAGAATGGGGTTAGGGCTGTAATGGTACCTTGGGCTGTGGGCCCAAACAACACACTGGTGTAACATGCTTGGCAATGTCCGTTGCCATCTTAGGCCAGAAATATTTCATTCGTGCCTGTTTTGATACTGCGGTCCTTCCCAGGGTGCGCTACACCTGGGACATTGTGGATCAACCTAAGAGTAGCGGGTATCATGGACTCGGGTTTATCACCAGTTGGTATATGGTTCTCCCGGGGGTCCACCAGCTGTGCAACACGGCACAGTACTCCTTGGTTGACCACCCAAATCCTTCAGTGGAACGGGAGACTTGACCTGTAAGTCAACGTTCTCCTTGGTCAGGAAACGAAGGACTGGAGACCACACAGGGTCCTGTCGTTGGGCTCTCCCCGAGATCCTCAACAGAGAACAAATTTGGGCCGACAACCACGAATGCTAAAATGTCTCGACAGGGCATCAGCTACAACATTTTGGTTTACCTGGGACATAGCAAATTTCAGGGTTGTAGTCATTGAAAGTGAGCGACCACCCAGCATGCTTTCCGAGAGGGTTTCTTATTTGCAAAAAGGGCCAATAGGGTAAATGATCTGTATAAATCTTGATAGGATAATGATAGATGATATCCCGAAAATGACTCAGGGCCCATACAATGGCTAAAGCTTTAGCTCTGTCACTGAATAATTGACTTCGCTTTAGTAAGAACACGGCTAGCATAGGCAATAGGCTGTTGCTTCCCATTAGATTCCTGTGACAAGACTGCACGATGCCACTTTGCTGGCATCAGTCTTCAAGGTAAATTGCCTTGGTGAAATCAGGGAATCTAAGGGTTGGGGGTGATGTTAACTTGTTCTTAAGAATGACAAAAAGCTCGTTCCTGATCAAAACGTCCCCCTCAAAAAGGGGCATCCTTCTTTAGTAAGGTGTCAGGGGTGCAGCAATGGTGGGAAACCTGCGACAAAGGTGCGGTAGAAATCTGGGGCCCGGCCTATGAAGGACCGGACTGCATCCGCCGTCATGGGTCTGGGGAATTCTGCACGGGCCGAGATTTTAGACCCCGTCCGTCTTTATGCCATTCTGGGGTCACTACGTGACCGAATTTTATTTCCTTCTGGAGGAAATGACATTTGGAGAGCTTTACCTAAGATTTGCTGAGCTAGCCTGTCCAATACCTGTCAAATTTCTCAAGATGTGACGGGACATCTTGCGAATGACTATGAGATCATCCAGGTAGACCATGAGCGTGCCACCTAGGAGGGTACGGAAAATTGTCGTCATCAAACGACTAAATGTGATTGGGCTTCCGTGCAAGCCGAAAGGCATCCTCCTGAACTGGGAATGACCAATTGGAGTAGAGAAAGCTGTCAACTCTCTGCTTCTCATCATCGAGGGGGATCTGCCAGAACCCTTGAAGAAGATCAAGAGTTGAAAAGGGGCCTTATTAATCGCCGATGTTCTGCAACAGGTCGTTCAGAACTGGGGAATGGAAAGCGGTCTGGGATGGTACATGCCCTTCAGTTTCCTGTAATCGATAACAGGGCGCCAGGTTCCGTCTTTCTTGGGAACCAGATAAGGGAGCATTCCACGGGGAAGTGGAAATCCCTTAAAAAACTCCATCACAGAGCATCCGTGTAATGAGTTCTTCGGCGAAGACTCTTGCGCATGTGGCAGGCGATACGCAGGTACATAAATGGGTTTTGTTACCTTTGTCAAGTGGAAAAACGGTGAGAGAATCAGTGGGGTCAAACCCATTGACTCACCATCTAGTGGGGACTGCGAAAGTGCACGATTGAGAACCTGGAGAAGTTTTGGGACCTCTTCAGGATAATCTGTCAAAGCTAGATCATTTTCCTGCACTGGCCGGGTGTTGGAAGAGTCAGCAGCAGACTCGCCTGGGAGAACTGCACTCACAAGGAAGTCAGCTGGGGCTTCACCCTCCACTCTCACTGGGAGAGGGAATCTGACAAGGTCGACAAGTGAAGTATTCTTCCGCAGGGGAAATTCTCGACTATGCATGTTGACAACAAGGACTTGCAACTTACCACGTTGCACTGTGTGCAAGGATGGTTCAAGGGAGAGGCCCTTGACTCGGCACGTGTCGTTGTCAACCAGCACATGGTCTCCTTCAAAAGCTCTGCTCACGTACACCGTAACAGGAGTGAGCGAGTTAGCTGACAAAGTGACGTCATACTTTGTACAAGCAGTAACTCTGCTCGCTGATGCCATGACACGAGTCAGACAGTCGCCTGCCGACAGGGATACTGCGGCTTGACAACTGCTGGTCTCTACAACAGCGTCAGAGTTAGAGTGAAGGTTAGGCTGGGCGTCCCCAGACTGGGTTTCACTGGTAACTACGCGCTGATGGCCAGGAGGTGACGGGCAACGAGCTCTACTACGAGGACGATCAGGACAAGAGACCGACCCCGGGGAGAATGTGCTATGGAAACCACCGGTTTCCAACGATTCCAGGCACTGTGCATACTCTGAGACAGAGTAGCACGTAGTGGATCCTAAGCGCACGCCCCAGAAGGGCACATCCACTCCGTTGAATTCCGCTTTCCACTCAGCTGGATCTAAGCGGATCCTAAGATCTGCCATGGTTTTGAACCCTATGAGCAGGTCACCATGGAAAACAATACCATCTACGACTAAGAATTTTGCGGACAGCTTGTGACCCTGGACCGCAAATTCTAACGTTGTACGACCACGAACCGTCAGCGGATTACCTGAGACTCCTCTCAAGGTCTGAATGGCAGACGGCTCTGTCAACATGGCCGCGTGAAGGCCAATGTCTCGGAAAAAAGTGGAGCAGACAATGTTAACCACCGAACCTGTATCTAGGAAAAGCTGGACAGGCTTATGGTGGACAGTGGACTCGATGAGCGGTCCGCACGGGCTGTCATGCTGAACCCATGCCTCTCCCTCACTCCTAGGCCGACCGACTTGACAGACACAAGTGCTCCCCCTCCACGGACTGGCTTGCGGTCACTCCCTCACACTGCCCGTTGTGTACTCACTCCTACCCAATTAAAACCAAACTAGTCCACGGCCGTATCATTGCTACCTACGCTACCTCCATCGGCACTAAACCGTTGTTCAGCAGAAGAACAGAAATAACACATATATCTTACCTGAGAATCTCATACAATTAAAATATTCTTTCCTTGATTAACAGGGGAATTATTGGTACCTTCAACCTCACTAACCACTGAAGTGCACTCTTTCTGGAGAACAGAGAATCGATTTCCTACCTTCACATCTTCTCTGTTAACCCTCCTTATCTTCCTTCTTCCTGAAGTATGAACCACTTGTCACTTAAAGCAGCTTCCACTCTCATTGCTGGTGACCATTTCCTCCTTACCAGCTAAATCCATCTCACACTCACTCCCAAACTCGTCTAGGCGAAGCTTCAGCTCCTATTTTCTCCTGAAGAAGTAGAACATCCATCTTCAACATCTGAACCTGAGATTCTAAAACACTACAAGAAGCCCTGGTGCTAGGTAGCACCCCACACTAACTCCCAGAGAGCTTAGGACAGGTATGACCACACGTGACCACTGACCTCAGCGTGCTGCCCGCCACACACTCAGTGCCATGCTCAACACTGTAAGACGTTTCTTGCGGCTTACAAATCTGGCTCGCAGCAGGCCAGGAGCTGAGTACTAACTTGACTGGGTGTTAGGTCGGTCCCGTTTCTAAACATTTCCCACCGGCGGGTAAATGCAGCCCAGTCATCTTCACAGATGCCTTACTGTGGAGCTGGGCGGTTGATTTGGGGCGGTTTCTGTGTCCCTAGTGTCATGCACATTCTTCTGATATAGCTGCATCAGCGCAATGTATGTCAGCATGTCATCTGCCGTCTTCACCTCGTCTCCCAGCTCAACGAAACCGCCATCACAATCGGGTATGCCTAGGCTAGGCTACCACACTAGCTCCTTAATTAACTTGTGTAATATCTAGGAGCATGATCAAAGAGACATTCGGGTGTGTGCTGGTAATCTTTTTTTCAGATACGACATAACGAATGCTCCTAGCTTAACGACACGATACGTAGTTCACTTTGGACTAGTACATGGACTAGTACTAAATTCACTGAGTACTAGTACTCTCAAGGACTAGTACTAAGTTCACTTAGCACTAGCACTCTGAAGGACTAGTACTAAGTTCACTTGGCACTAGTACTCTCAAGGACTAGTACTAAGCTCACTTAGCACTAGTACTCTCAAGGACTAGTACTAAGTTCACTAAACACTAGTACTCTCAATGACTAGTACTAGGATCACTAAACACTAGTATTCTCAAGAACTAGTACTAAGTTCACTTAACACTAGTATTCTCAAGAACTAGTACTAAGTTCATGTGAGGGAAAAGTTCATTAGTGGTGAAGTACGAATGAATAATGGTGGTAGCTTGGTGGGCAGTCTTCTTGTACTTTTAGGTGTGGACGTAGCTCCCGCTTATTCCCCTGCCCCCACTGTTCCACTCCTATTTAATTTATAATGTATTTAGGTTAATTTGATTTAAACAAGAGCTTCAATCTTGTTTAGATTTTTTTTCTTTCTTTCTTTCACTAATTCTTCCTGTCCTGATTTGGACTTACGTAGTGTAATGTTATCATTTAATCCTCACCATTTCTTTTAAAGGCTAAACACCTATCATGTGAGTGATTTCTCAAGTTGTGAAAATTTGTCTGGATTGCCTCCATGTGAGTTGCCTACCCTGGCAAACTCTGTTGACACCGAGCCCTGAGGTCGGTACCTCAGCCTCACAAGTGGCTTCTAGGACAGATTTTCATAAATGACTGATGTTGCAAGAAATCTCGCCTGCATGCGCATATAAAGGACTAACTTAGTTGGTGTTGGAGAATGTGTCTTGGTCTTCAACCTCCCTAAGCTTTAGTCCCTGTGGACTTCCCCCTCAGAACCACGTGCAACCGGGAGTCTTAATTCCTGCAATATTCAGTCGATACTGGTCATGAACTGCTGGCTGCACATAGGCCACAGCACGACTCACTCACAATTTTCCCCAAACACTGGCCAGAATCGAGTAGAAAAAGGGAGGTCTTGTCTTACTGTATGGGCCTGATGGAGGAGGTCATCTACGGTACGTCGAGGTGCCTCCACCAGATTTCCCCAGGTCTAGTATGTGTAGACACATGGGGGCACCGCCTGCTGATCATGGCACTTGCTGTTCCAATGGTGTCTGGTCTTAGAAGAAAGCACGGCAGTCTCAAAACCCCGTTCCCCAGCATTCAAACTTGGGCTGCCAGTTCTCCCTGGCTAACATAACCTAGTGTTGCCTACATTATCGACCTATTACTACCTACATTAAGGGCTTAGGTCTACATTATTATTATCTACAATTGCCTCAATAATCCTAATATTAGTGTACTAACAGTATAAACTACCTGCTTCTTCCTTGAAGGATAAATCTATCAATTAAGAAGTACCTTTCAACCATCTTCGCCAACCTGGGTGTGTGTGTGTGTTTTGGGTGGGTGTAAGGGCCACCCAACCCAGCTGTTTATCCGTGACATGTTGGGATCTTTGTACGCTGTATCTGTCCTGTGGAACTTTTGGACCAAATAAATTTCCACATCCTCCCACCGGCGAAGGTAGGCGCTAAGTCTATATCAAGTTCACCTTCCGCGAGCCCCCATGGCGGACCCTGGACACGAGTGCCGTCCAGCCACTCTCGTCGAGCAGACTTTGGTCTAACATCAACTGTCCAGTTTCCCCTGCATGGACCTCTGGGGGTGTAAACTTGTTGGTTCTGGTGGTCTTAGCACCCTTTCCTTTAACTTTAACGTCTTTCATATGTCTAGCCTTGACTGAGCAGCTCCGTACTTTCCTACCCAGTGGCCCACATGCCCTGGTAGCCTTTCCTCCCACTGATACAAGGTTCCCTGGATTTAATCGCAATCTATCTCCCTCTTTACGTACCTCGTAAAAGTGTTTTCCCAAGGTGGCTGAGTGTTTGTCACTCCCTACCTGGTTCAGCTTCCCTGGCGGTTCATCGTGTATACTGGTGCTCATTATCACTACTCCCCCAGCTATCATGGGGACACCTTCTTCTCTCTCTGGCATGGCAGGGAATTCAGGTGGAATCCTGCCACCTATGATGTATCCTACTGGAGATCTGTATAAATCAATTCCTTCTCTGAACGTCCATCGTGTAGACAGGAAGTCATCTATTTGATTGGATCCCACCAGGATACCTACATTTCTGACTGTGTCAGTGGTAATTCCCTGGTCTACCAGCTTCATGCCAAGGTCTTTCAATCGCTTGGCTGCTGCAGCAAGACCTCTCGCTGTAATTGCCGTGGGTAATGTCTCTACCACCAAGGCTGTAATGTCTCTGCGATGTCCACCTAATTTGACTGTGACATCCACCACGTCATAAGATTTGGGTGGGGCCTGACTTATAGCCCCTCCCAATATCATACTAACTTTCCTGGTGGCCTTCAACTTTAATTTAGCCATAACTTCTTTGTTATCAAGGATACTTGTGCTCCTGAGTCAAAGAATAATCGGGTTGTTACAGACCAATAGCAGTAACATCCCATATCATAAAAATCTTTGAAAGGGTCCTAAGAAGCAAGATCACCACCCATCTAGAAACCCATCAGTTACACAACCCAGGGCAACATGGGTTTAGAACAGGTCGCTCCTGTCTGTCTCAACTACTGGATCACTACGACAAGGTCCTAAATGCACTAGAAGACAAAAAGAATGCAGATGTAATATATACAGACTTTGCAAAAGCCTTCGACAAGTGTGACCATGGCGTAATAGCGCACAAAATGCGCGCTAAAGGAAATAACGGGAAAAGTCGGTCGATGGATCTATAATTTCCTCACTAACAGAACACAGAGAGTAGTCGTCAACAGAGTAAAGTCCGAGGCAGCTACGGTGAAAAGCTCTGTTCCACAAGGCACAGTACTAGCTTCCATCTTGTTCCTCATCCTCATATCCGACATAGACAAGGATGTCAGCCACAGCACCGTGTCTTCCTTTGCAGATGCCACCTGAATCTGCATGACAGTGTCTTCCATTGCAGACACTGCAAGGCTCCAGGCGGACATCAACCAAATCTTTCAGTGGGCTGCAGAAAACAATATGAAGTTCAAACGATGAGAAATTTCAATTACTCAGATATGGTAAACATGAGGAAATTAAATCTTCATCAGAGTACAAAACAAATTCTGGCCACAAAATAGAGCGAAACACCAACGTCAAAGCCCTGGAGTGATTATGTCGGAGGATCTCACCTTCAAGGACCATAACATTGTATCAATCACATCTGCTAGAAAAAATGACAGGATGGATAATGAGAACCTTCAAAACTAGGGAGGCCAAGCCCATGATGACACTCTTCAGGTCACTTGTTCTATCTAGGCTGGAATATTGCTGCACTCTAACAGCACCTTTCAAGGCAGGTGAAATTGCCGACCTAGAAAATGTACAGAGAACTTTCACGGCGCGCATAACGGAGATAAAACACCTCAATTACTGGGAGCGCTTGAGGTTTCTAAACCTGTATTCCCTGGAACGAAAGGAGGGAGAGATACAGATTATATACACCTGGAAAATCCTAGAGGGACTAGTACCGAACTTGCACACGAAAATCACTCACTACGAAAGCAAAAGACTTGGCAGACGATGCACCATCCCCCCAATAAAAAGCAGGGGTGTCACTAGCACGTTAAGAGACCATACAATAAGTGTCAGGGGCCCGAGACTGTTCAACTGCCTCCCAGCACACATAAGGGGGATTACCAACAGACCCCTGGCAGTCTTCAAGCTGGCACTGGACAAGCACCTAAAGTCAGTTCCTGATCAGCCGGGCTGTGGCTCGTACGTTGGTTTGCGTGCAGCCAGCAGCAACAGCCTGGTTGATCAGGCGCTGATCCACCAGGAGGCCTGGTCACAGACCGGGCCGCGGGGGCGTTGACCCCCGAAACTCTCTCCAGGTAAACTCCAGGTAATTCACAACCTTTGCCATGACTGTAGGTAGGGCAGCACCTCCATGATTCTCACTTGGATTAGAGACTTCACTCCCACTAATCTTTGCTGGCTACCATTTCAGGCTCGGACTCACTTTCTATCTCTACCTGAGAGATAGCCCTACTAGCCTGGGGCTCCTTTAAATTACTGGGACATAGTGCAGTATGGTGCTTACCTCTGCAACAGACTCGACACTCACTGAGCTTGGTGCCACAGTCTCTGGCAAAGTGTTCCCCACAACACTTGAAGCAGAGTCTCAACTCCTTTAGTCTCTGTTGCCTACTGCTCAGTGTTGTATACTCAGAACAACTCGTGCTAGTGTTCGCCTTCACAGAACAAGCATATTCTGGCATGAGTGCCTCTGAGGTTCTGCTTAGAGGTTCTTGCCTTAGACACTTCTTTACCATAGTACACTCCAACGTCAGTTGTATGAGCTTTAGACTGATCTCTCGAGATCTTTGAGCAACTGTCTGTGTTTTTATGTGGTCATGGTGGTGACTCTTATCTCACACCTATATTCAAATGAGAAACGAGATCTCCCAACCCCTCAACAATTTGTTGTATCGTGAACCTGTTCGTCCGATATTTTAAGTGTAACTCATGCACTGTAGTGCCAAATAACAACTTCTATGTATAGACCGCTTGGCCTAGCCTCTGTGTAACTCTAGGCCTGGGTTCTAACTTAACCTAACTCTGTTAAACTGGTTCTTAACTGTGGCCTAGCTATGTTAATTTTAACCTAGCTATTCCACATCATGGTTCAAAGGACCACTTGTGAAAATTTGTCTAGACTGCCTCCATGTGAGGTGCCTACCCTGGCAAGCTCTGTTGACACCGAGCCCTGAGGTCGGTACCTCAGCCTCACAAGTGGCTTATAGGACAGATTTTATAAATGACTGATGTTTTCAAGAAATCTCGCCTGTATGAACCATATAAAGAACTAACTTAGTTGGTGTTGGAGAATGTGTCTCGGTCTTCAACCTCCCTAAGCTTTAGTCCCTGTGGGCTTCCCCCTCAGAACCCCGTGCAACCGGAGCTTTAATTCCTGCAATATTCAGTCGATATTAGTGACCTGCCTGCACCTCAAAAAATTCCTGTTTCCAAGGGGGTGTGAATCCCCTAAACTACTATGCAGAGAGCGACACTAGCTTCTGGGCTGACAAGAGACGCCGGTACATACTGGTCATGAACCGCCGGCTGCACAAAGGCCACAGCACGACTCACTCACAATTTTCCCCAAACACTGGCCAGAATCGAGTAGAAAAAGGGAGGGTCTCGTCTTACTGTATGGGCCTGATGGAGGAGGTCATCTACGGTACGTCGAGGTGCCTCTACCAGATTTCCTCAGGTCTAGTATATGAAGACACGTGGGGCATCGCCTGCTGATCACGGCACTTGCTGTTCCGATGGTGTCTGGTCTTAGAAGAAAGCACGGCAGTCTCAAAACCCCGTTCCCCAGCATTCAAACTTGGGCTGCCAGTTCTCCCTGGCTAACATAACCTAGTGTTTGCCTACATTATCGACCTATTACTACCTACGTTAAGGGCTTAGGTCTACATTATTATTATCTACAGTTGCTCCCATCCATTTTTACTCTCGCACTTAGTCTCTCTCTTGCATTGATCTTTCTATCTTCTCCTCCTCAGTTGTATTTGATTACGTTTGCTCTGTTCTCCCAGATTTGTACGACAGTGATCATTTTCCTATTTTTCTTACTTCTACTACGTATTCCCAACCTCCTCGTAGCCCTCGTTGGCAATCTGGACATGCGAATTGGGATTAATACTCTCATCTTACCGCTTTTTGTGGGGCCCCTTCTTCCTCTATTGATGAACTGGTGCACCAGTTTTCGACCTTAATTTTGACTGCAGCATCAAGTTCTATTTCTTAGACCTCAGGCAGGCATTCTCAGACATGAGTGCCTTGGGTGGTCTCCTGTGTGTGTGCCCGTGCAGTGTGCTTGAAACGCCCTGCGTGGGGTCATTATTGAAATAATCGGACCGTACACAGTCTTTTGGATTTTAAGTGGGCGAAGGCAGTCACTCACTACTTCATATGCGATGCTAAACACAATTGTTGGCAAGACTACATTTCTACCGTTACCCCAACCTTCCTATGTGTGCATTTTGGAAGAAGGTATGGAAGTTGTATGACAAGTACACTCCAGACTCAGCTTCCATTTTGTGGGTTGCTGGTGTTAGTGCCACTGAACCTCTTGAAGTTGCCATGGAAATCGGGAACTATCTTGTCCATGTCTCCCAAGGGTCTCACCTCTGTCCCTCGTTTCTCTCTTCTAAGTCTACCAGGGAGCAATCGCCCTTGGATTTTTCTTCTAATAGGATGGAGCCTCATAACGTGCCTTTTACTCTCTTAGAGCTAGAGTCCATGCTTTCCGCTTGCTGGTCATCGGCAGCTGGGCCTGATAGTATTCATATCTATATGCTATAGCATCTGCCCTTAGAGTCCTTTTGCGTCTTTTCAATCTTGTTTGGGCCCAAAGGGTTTTCCCTCAACAATGGAAATCTGCCATTGTACTGCCGTTTCTCAAGCCAGGTACTTCAAGACTTGATACATCTTACTATCGTCCCATTGCTCTGACCAGTGTAGTCTGCAAGGTGGTGGAACGATTGGTGAATGAACGTCTGATGTGGTATCTGGAGAATCTCAATAGTCTTTCTCCTTGCCAATATGGCATTCACAAGGGCCACTCTACTTTAGACCCCTTGCTCCACTTAGATGTGTATGTGCGAAATGCCTTTGCTAATACACAATCCGTTCTGGCAGTCTTTTTTTTGATCTCGAGAAGGCATATGACGCCACTTGGATGTATAACATCTTAGCCCAGGCCCACTCCCTAGGCCTCCACGGTAATCTACCGACCTTCCTTGCTGCTTTCTTATCTGAAAGACATTTTCATGTCCGTGTTGGCACCTCACTTTCCTCAGACTTTGTTCAGGCCGAGGGAGTCCCATAAAGTTGTGTCCTAAGCACTACCTTTTTTCTTTTGGCTATAAATGATCTACCGTCCATTCTTACATCGCATATTTGGTCGTCACTTCATGTGGATGACTTTCTTATGGCTTATGAAGGCAAAGACTGTCGCCCAGTAGCGGCCTTCCTTCAAGATGCGATTGGCCATGTTTTCCATTGGACCACTTCTCATGGATTTAAATTTTCTGGTGCAAAAACCCATTTCATTTCTTTTACTAGATGCCCTCTTCTCCCAGACACTCAGTTGTACTTGCACGGTTCACGTATCCTGGAATGTGATTAGTAAGTTTATTCAGGTATACTCAGATACAGTTACATAAATTATTAGTTTCTTGGCCTGTTCCATCGCCAGTTGACATGGAAGCCTTACATTTCCTCTTTGAAAGCAGCTTGTTATAGCCGGCTAAACCTCATTAAAATTCTTGCGCATTGTTCATGGGGGGCAGATCACCAGACTCTCCTTTGTTTGCATTCCATCCTAGTTTTGTCGATGCTGGATTATGGTGACCAAGTCTATTTTTCAGCTTCTGCAACTCTTTCTAAACTAGATTCTCTTCATCATCAAGGTCTACGTTTATGCCTTGGTGCTTTCGTTCATCCCCTTTTGAAAGCTTTATGCTGAGGCGAATGTTTTTTCCTTAGCCAATTGTCATGATGCTCATTGAATTCGTTACTTTGTCCACTCTCATGACCTTTGTGTTCATTCTACATATAGGTTGGTCTCAAATGTGAGTAGAGGCTCATTATCTGATCAGAGCCCCTGCTTACTCCATCTGTTTTCTCTCCGTCTTCTCTCACTCTGGTCTTCCCTCCAGTTACCTCCCTTGTATGTTCATGTAGCGTCTACCTTTCCCCTTCCCCCTTGGAAGGTTCTGACGGTTGGTGTCTGTTGTCCCCTGCTGCCGTGCGCCAAAGCTCTCCTACCTACGACTGCTTCTCGTTCCTTTTCTTGATAATTTTCAGTCACATACTCATGCCATCGCTGTTGATTCTAAATCTTTTGACGGATTTCGATTCGTGGTGGTCATTTGTTAGACTCAGCTAGTAATTTTAATGCCGAGTTGCCATCTTCATATCAGTTCTCCGTATTACACATATGTCTCCTTCGGCGTTTGGAATCGTTTCGGATTCCCTCAATGCTTTATAGGCCATTAAACAATTTGATTCCCCTCATCCATTGTTTCTCCTTATTCGACATTGGTTGCATTGTGTAACTAGCAAAAACAAAGATATCATTTTCTGTTGGGTCCCTGGACACGTTGAGGTACATAGCAATGAGCAGGCGGACGCTGCTGCGTGGTCAGTGGTACATGATCTTCCTGTTTCCTGTAGAGGTATTCCTTTCAGGGACTATTTTCAATCAATCAATCAAGTTTATTCTCTATAAGGATTACAATGCGGGGTTTACAGATTTTGGATATTGTGTGGTTTACATGTTTTAAAATACTAATTACAGAGGGGGCCACTAGGACACCTAGCATGGCTAGGCATTTCGGGCAGACTTAGATTAATTCTGAACTTTAAATTATTACAGATTATGATATTAAGGCTAAGTGACTACATTATAGTTTGTAAGTTTAGCAATGTGAATGCTTTTGTTTTGGCACAATACTTAGTGTCTATATTGGAGTATCATAAGCAAGCTTATGACTAGTTAGGGTTCATTATTTTAAGATTAAGATTCGTATTTCTGCGTTTATAGTCGATGGGTGAGTGAGTGTAAGTGTGAACCACCAGGTGGTTTACATGTAGTTAGTTGATGGGGTGTATCAGGGAGATAAGATGTTTTCTAACTGTAGTTTTGAAAGTGATGAATGTGTCTGCAGTTCTAGAGTTTTCAGGTAGGGTGTTCCAGATTTTAGGCCCTTTGACACACATTGAATTTTTGTAAAGGTTTAGTCGGACACAGGGAATGTCATAGAGATGTTTGTGTCTGGTGTTATGCCTGTGGGTCCTGTCACAACTATCAAGAAAGCATTTTAGGTCAAGGTTAATATTATTCTTACTGCGGCTTTTTATTGGGTTATTATTGGCTTTAGATGTGTTGCTGCAGTTGATCCTCAAGCACAAATAGCATAAATGAGGTATGGATAAATGAGTGAATGGTATAGTGTGAGAAGGGCAGTTTGTGGCATGTAATATCGTATCTTGGAGAGGATCCCCACCGTTTTGGAAACTTTTTTTGTTATGTGTTGGATATGGGTGCTGAAATTTAGGCTCTTGTCGAGGTATAGACCTAGGAATTTGCCCTCATTATGTCTGGCAATTAGAGTGTTGTCGATCTTAATGTTAAGTTGCGCAACACCTGCTCTGCTACCAAACATAATGTAGTAGGTTTTGTCAGTGTTAAGTGTAAGTTTATTGGCTGTCATCCAAGTCAGAATTTTGAGCAGCTCCTCGTTGACAATGGTGTTGAGGGTGGCAAGATTAGGGTGGGAGATGACGTAAGTCGTGTCGTCAGCAAAGAGAATGGGTTTCAGGTGTTGGGATACATTTGGAAGATCATTAATGTAAATGAGGAAGAGCAGGGGACCGAGGACACTTCCCTGCGGAACTCCAGTATCAAGTGGCCGTGTTGATGAGGGTGTGTCTTTAATGGTGACATACTCTACCCGTGACATACTCTATCCGTCTTCGCAACCCTTGGCAACAACGATGGTCAGATATGCATCATATCAAATTACATTATAGTTTGTAAGTTTAGCAATGTGAATGCTTTTGTTTTGGCACAATACTTAGTTTCTATATTGGAGTATCATAGGCAAGCTTATGACTAGTTAGGGTTCATTATTTTAAGATTAAGATTCGTATTTCTGCGTTTATAGTCGATGGGTGAGTGAGTGTAAGTGTGAACCACCACTGTCACATCTCCATACTCGTCTTACCCATGGGTATCTGATGGAGTGACACCCTACTCCTCTCTGTGAGATTTGTCAGGTCCTTATTTCGGTTTGTTACTTTCTTGTGGATTGTCC
Source organism: Cherax quadricarinatus (assembly GCF_026875155.1). NCBI lineage: Eukaryota > Metazoa > Arthropoda > Malacostraca > Decapoda > Parastacidae > Cherax > Cherax quadricarinatus. The sequence goes on from NC_069483.1 coordinate 3,540,465, forward strand.
AGTTTACCAGCCAGCTGGCAGAATTTACCTCCACCATCGCCGCCGCCCTACTGTTCTTACTTTATCTCCCCTCCTTGCAGACGACCCTGCCTTTGACTTACCATCACTTTTTGACTTTTTGTCAGCAACTGCTTTACTGCTGTACTACTCCAGCCCTTCACTTCCCTCATTTCTGATCCCCTTTTCCAACTGTTTATAGACCTGGCACTATTTTCTACCCGGCAGTGCTGCATGACCCTTGTCGATTTAGCGCTTTATTTGATTATAATATTTTTTTTTTCAATAAACCGGCCGTATCCCACCAAGGCAGGGCGGCCCAAAAAGAAAAACAAAAGTTTCTCTTTTTAAATTTAGTAATCTATGCAGGAGAAGGGGTTACTTGCCCCTTGCTCCCGGCATTTTAATCGCCTCTTACAACACGCATGGCTTATGGAGGAAGAATTCTGCTCCACTTCCCCATTTAGATATGAGGAAATAAACAAGAATAAGAACTAGAAAGAAAATAGAAGAAAACCCAGAGGGGTGTGTATGTATATGCTCGTACATGTATGTGTAGTGTGACCTAAGTGTAAGTAGAAGTAGCAAGACGTACCTGTAATCTTGCTTATTTATGAGACAAAAAAGACACCAGCAATCCTACCATCATGCAAAACAATTACAGGTTTCAGTTTTACACTCACTTGGCAGGACGGTAGTACCTCCCTGGGTGGTTGCTGTCTACCAACCTACTACCTAGGATTATAATAAATATTAAATATAAAATCAAACATAAGCAACCCTAAATCAATGTACTGTTAGTGATCTACTGCATCAATAACCCACCCAGGAACAGACTTATAGAATTATATAACTGCAACCTAATTATACATTACAGAGTTCTATTATTACAGTAGGTTAGTAGATACTTAACGGTCTCAGGTTATTTTGGGTATGATCCTGAGTTCATTCTTCTTGTGCAGAACTCGATTAAATGTTAGTGGCTAACGCGCAGTTATACACTGTAAATAATTTATATTTTAAACGGATGGAGCGGTAAGAAAGTGGAAGAATACGGTCAGGTGAACAAAAGTTCCACTGACAGGTCTTCATATGACTAAGATCCGCGTACGGAAATAATTGTTCTGTTTCCTAGCGAATTTTACCTAACCTAAGCTATACATTGTGTTGTGGCAGCAAGTTACCCTGAATCTTGAAGCATTCGACTCCTTTTAATGACCAAAGAGTCACTCTGTCTCTGGTGGTAAAGACTGAATGCATTAAACCAAGAGTTTCACTCCGTCAGTTTTGAAACACAGGATTCAGTTCTTCCATATTGCTTTTTACAAGACTGTTTCACATTAATGTTAGTAATTATACAATGTAACACATGGCTGGATGGACCTACAGATACACAAGTAAACTAACAGACAGTAATCTTCCTTCAGAACCACACAAAATACCTGCTGCTTCCTTGGAATTATTACACTAACAAGAGTGATGTTGTGGCACTGAAATGAGTTCGGAAACACCCCAAGACCTGCCTTTTGCTACCTATCACCTGCCACTTACCACTTGCTACCTATCACCTGCCACTTACCACTTGCTACCTGTTACTTGCCACTTACCACTTGCTACCTGTTACTTGCCACTTACCACTTGCTACCTGTTACTTGCCACTTACCACTTGCTACCTGTTACTTGCCACTTACCACTTGCTACCTGCCACGTGCCACTTACCACTTGCTACCTGTCACCTGCCACTTACCACTTGCTACCTGTTACTTGCCACTTACCACTTGCTACCTGTTACTTGCCACTTACAACTTGCTACCTACACCTGCCACTTACCACTCACTACCTGTTACATGCCACTTACCACTTGCTACCTGTTACTTGCCACTTACCACTTGCTACCTGTTAATTGCCCCTTACCACTTGCTACCTGTTACTTGCCACTTACCCCCTTGCTACCCGGCCACGTGCCACTTACCACTTGCTACCTGCCACTGCCACTTACCACTTGCTACCTGTCACATGCCACTTACCACTTGCTACTGTACTTGCCAAATTACCACTTGCTACCTGTTACTTGCCACTTACCCCTTGCCACCTGTTACTTGCCACTTACCACTTGCTACCTGCCACGTGCACTTACCACTTTTCTACCTGCCACCTGCCACTTTTCCATTGCTACCTGTCACCTGCCACTTACCACTTGCTACCTGTTACTTGCCACTTACCACTTGCTACCTGTTACTTGCCACTTACCACTTGGGTACCTGTTACTTGCCACTTACCACTTGCTACCTGCCACGTGCCACTTACCACTTGCTACCCGCCACCTGCCACTTACCACTTGCAACCTATCACCTGCCACTTACCACTTGCTACCTGTTACTTGCCACGTACCACTTGCTACCTGTTACTTTTCCACTTACCAAATTGCTACCTGCCACCTGCCACTTACCACTTGCTACCTGTCACCTGCCACTTACCACTTGCTACCTGTTACTTGCCACTTACCACTTGCTACCTGCCACATGCCACTTACCAAATTGCTACTTGTCACGTGCCACTTACTACTTGCTACCTGTTACTTGCCACTTACCACTTGCTACCTGCCACGTGGCACTTACAACTTGCTACCTGTCACGTGCCACTTACCTCTTGCTACCTGTTACCTGACACTTACCACTTGCTACCTGTTACCTGCCACTTACCACTTGCTACCTGTTACTTGCCACTTACCACTTGCTACCTGCCACGTGCCACTTACCACTTGTTATCTGCCATGTGCCACTTACCACTTGCTACCTATCACCTGCCACTTACCACTTACTACCTATCACCTGCCACTTACCACTTGCTACCTGTTACTTGCCACTTACCACTTGCTACCTGTTACTTGCCACTTACCACTTGCTACCTGCCACGTGCCACTTACCACTTTCTACCTGCCACCTGCCACTTACCACTTGCTACCTGTTACCTGCCACTTACCACTTGCTACCTGTTTTCTTGCCCCTTACCACTTGTTACCTGTCACCTGCCAAATTACCACTTGCTACCTGTTATTGCCACTTACCACTTGCTACCTGCCACGTGCCACTTACCACTTGCTACCTGCCACCTGCCCCTTACCACTTGCTACCTGTCACCTGCCACTTACCACTTGCTACCTGTTACTTGCCACTTACCACTTGCTACCTGTCACCTGCCACTTACCACTTGCTACCTGCCACCTGCCACTTACCACTTGCTACCTGTTACCTGCCACTTACCACTTGCTACCTGTTACTTGCCACTTACCACTTGCTACCTGTCACCTGCCACTTACCACTTGCTACCTGTTACTTGCCACTTACCACTTGCTACCTGCCACGTGCCACTTACCACTTGCTACCTGCCACCTGCCACTTACCACTTGCTACCTGTCACCTGCCACTTACCACTTGCTACCTGTTACTTGCCACTTACCACTTGCTACCTGTCACCTGCCACTTACCACTTGCTACCTATCACCTGCCACTTACCACTTGCTACTGTTACTTGCCACTTACACTTGCTACCTGTTACTTGCCACTTACCACTTGCTACCTGCCACCTGCCACTTACCACTTGCTACCTGCCACCTGCCACTTACAAACTTGCTACCTGCCACCTGCCACTTACCACTTGTTACCTGCCACCTGCCACTTACCACTTGCTACCTGCCACCTGCCACTTACCACTTGCTACCTGCCACTTGCCACTTACAAACTTGCTACCTGCCACCTGCCACTTACCACTTGCTACCTGCCACCTGCCACTTACCACTTGCTACCTGCCACCTGCCTCCAGCTGTCTCTGACAACCCGCAGCTGAACTACAGACATTACAAACAACGTTCTTAGTTTTCACGTTGTTTCAGGTAATTAAAACATTAACATTATCGTATTCAGAACTTTAATTATTGGTTAATGAGACTTTTTAATACCGAAGATTGACCTCTCATGTGGTGGTACCTCTCATGTGGTGGTACCTCTCATGTGGTGGTACCTCTCATGTGGAGGTACCTCTCATGTGGTGATACGTCTCGTGTGGTGGTACCTCTCATGTGGTGGTACGTCTTGTGTGGTGGTACCTCTCATGTGGTGGTACGTCTCGTGTGGTGGTACCTCTCATGTGGTGGTACGTCTCGTGTGATGGTACCTCTCATGTGGTGGTACCTCTCATGTGGTGGTACCTCTCATGTGGTGGTACCTCTCATGTGGTGGTACCTCTCATGTGGTGGTACGTCTCGTGTGATGGTACCTCTCATGTGGTGGTACCTCTCATGTGGTGGTACCTCTCATGTGGTGGTACCTCTCATGTGGTGGTGCCTCTCATGTGGTGGTACCTCTCATGTGGTAGTACCTCTCATGCGGTGGTACGTCTCGTGTGGTGGTACGTCTCACGTGGTGGTACCTCTCATGTGGTGGTACGTCTCGTATGGTGGTACCTCTAATGTGGTGGTACCTCTCATGCAGTGGTACATCTCGTGTGGTGGTACCTCTCATGTGGTGGTACCTCTCATGTGGTGGTACCTCTCATGTGGTGGTACCTCTCATGCAGTGGTACGTCTCGTGTGGTGGTACCTCTCATGTGGTGGTACGTCTCGTGTGGTGGTACCTCTCATGTGGTGGTACGTCTCGTGTGGTGGTACCTCTCATGTGGTGGTACCTCTCATGTGGTGGAACCTCTCATGTGGTGGTACCTTTCATGCAGTGGTACGTCTCGTGTGGTGGTGCCTCTCATGTGGTGGTACGTCTCTTGTAGTGGTACCTCTCATGTGGAGGTACCTCTCATGTGGTGGTACCTCTCATGTTTTGGTACCTCTAATATGGTGGTACCTCTCATGCAGTGGTACCTCTCATGCAGTGGTACGTCTCGTGTGGTGGTACCTCTCATGTGGTGGTACCTCTCATGTGGTGGTACCTCTCATGTGGTGGTACCTCCCATGCAGTGGTACGTCTCGTGTGGTGGTACCTCTCATGTGGTGGTACCTCTCATGTAGTGGTACCTCTCATATGGTGGTACATCTCGTGTGGTGGTACCTCTGATGTGGTGGTACCTCTCATGTGGTGGTGTCAGTATAGTTACTGATCCCTGTGTTATATAGCATAGCATATTAGTATCATCCATGTGCTTTAGATAGGAGATCCCTTGTAGGCCTGTGACTTTGTGTGACGTCACGGGATGCTCATGTGTAGGCTCGTGCCTCTGCCCCGGCCTCACTCGGCGGCAGACCATTCAGCAGACAGGCAAGGCAGTGGGCTCCATTCCTCATCATCTCAGTGTGACAATATATGTTACCATCCAACAAGTGTGTCTACCTTCAACCCTCGATATCTCCATTTAAGAACCCCAACGATAAATGGTGGCATTGGAGGGCCTGTAATTCTGACGATTACAGCGATTTCTGGAGATAAATTTCGACCAGCAAGACGGCCATTTCGTGTCACCAGTAGGCCTACCGAGGTTAACGCCAGCCTGCTACCTCAAGCCAGTTCTCCCGCCCAAGCTCCTACCAGCTTCTACATTATTCACTGGTCAGTCTCTTTGTATTAGTGTATCTGCTTATTTGCATCACTCCCGAGGGGTTGACCTGAGTTTGCAAAATAAGCCAGCTTCCAGTCTGTGGTGAGGAAGCCCAGTCGAGCCTAGTCTACCCCATCCAGTTCTTTTGCCTGCCAAGCCAGCTTTCCCACCCCTGCTGTGCTCATCGTGTGAAGTTATCAAGCTATTCTGTGTGTAGGGTTAAGATAAGCCAGCTAGCAACTAACCCAGGTGTCTTACCCCAGTACTCAAGTAAGCCACGTGAGTAGTCTTCATCGCTTGTGTTTCAAGCTCCAAGCATTCTGAGTGCTCTTTTTCATCCTTGTGGTGTTGTAGTATTTCGTGGGTTTGTTTTTAAGCCGGTCGGTTTAGAAATATTTTCGCGGCAGTGTGGTCGTTCTCAGTGAGGCTTACGCCGTTCAACCCATAGATCCAACCACTCACGAAAACGTGTGTCTCACCATTGCCGGTCTCAGCCCTGTTAACCCACAAACCCAACTACTCTCACCATTGCCGGTCTCAGCCCTGTTAACCCACAAACCCAACTACACTCACCACGCGGCCTCAGACGCCTCACTCAGCCATTACCCACTCACCTACTTCTTCAGTGTTTTGGTGCACTGCTAAGGGTTACAGCACCATATTTTAAGGACCACATAGGGGGTCAAGAGCTAGAGTGTGTTTTGTGCCACAGTTAAAAGCCTCCTGTGCGAAGTCTATCGCCGATGTAAGTGCAATTCTACGATCACGTGTGCAGAGGACAGCAGCAAGACGATATAAACAATCCATCAACGGTCCAAGTCGGACCGAAACGTCGTCGTAAGCTTCTGTCTTTTATGTGCGGGTTATTTGTGTATCGTTCCAGTCACAGCGATAATATTTTTTTTCATAGAGACATTTGCGAGTGTTGAGACATTTCTTTTGTGTTTCCAGTGATTTTTCTCTTAGTGACATTCAGTGACTCTTGATCAGACTCAGTGTTTATCATGTACTGATTGCAATATTCTTTTTTTTCTCTTCTTAATTCAGTGTTAATTTTCGTGCTATTATCTTATGTCTGTTGTGTTGTGTGTCTTTTTATACACTTGAAGTAAGTACTTAGTGTTTTCCTTTGTTGTGTGTGCAACATATGAGCAGTATAGAACTTGTGTTTACACTTCAGAATCACCTTGTGTTCTCAGTATTCCAGTGAAGTATTTCAGTAATTTTTCACCTCATATTCTGCATCACAACTCAGTGTTGTCTGTATAATTTTTTTTTCTTCCCAGCATTTGTGTATTTTTATTTTGTTCCCTGTGTGTTGAACATTCTTGTGTTCATATTCTTTTCATTCAGCCAGTGTCTAATTTGTCTTATTTCCACAGACAATAGTGCCATTATTTTGTGCAAGCAAGAAATCATTTCTTACAAAATTTTTTCACACATCGAGTTTCATTGCAAGAAAATTCTAGTATTGTGTTTATGTTGATGTGTTGTGTTCTGCATTACTGTAAGTGTTCAAACTTTTTTTTTGTTATGTGTTTTAGCACCTATTATTTTTTTATGTTTTATTGAACAAATTCACTCTTAGTGCAATTTTTAAGTTCTTCTTTTAAAGTAAATTGTTCTTTTGCTTGTTAAGTGTTGTTTAAGCTGCAGTTAAGAGTTAAAGTGTTCATTCCTTGATATATTTCTTTTCTTGTGTGTGTAATAATTTTTATTATTGCACATTGACTCATTTTGCAATAATTCTTGTGCAAATATTGTGTTGCCATTAAAATTTTTCTTGCAGAAATTTTATGCAGTGTTGTGCAATAATTTTTTTGATTAGCAATTATTTGCAATATTGCAACAGTTTATTTCAGTGCAGTTTCATATGCTCTGTTCTGTGCATAATATTTTATTCTGTCTGTGTCATTTTATTTTATTTCAGTGAATTGTGTGTCTGTTTTATTTTTTTGCACAAGTTTATTGAGTCCATTTCATCATTTTATTGTGTATTTCCTTGTTGCATTGAAAGTAAAGACAACTCACTGTGCCATTTATTCAATTTAAAGTAAAAGTTGAGCAAATTAGATTTGAGTAAAGTACAAGTTCTCTTGATTTTCAGTGTTGTTCATTTCAGTTGCATATTTTTCTTGTGTGAGTTCTTTGCTTACTGTGTGACCTGTCAATTTTTAATTACTTATGCAGAATAGTTAAGCATTTTCTTCCATTTAAGCTTACTGTGTCATTCTCTCTATTTTTTTTTTGGCTTATGCCCTTCAGTATTTTCACTGAGAAGATGTCCCAGTCACTTTTGAATGTTCACTTAGTGTATCATGCCAGTCAAAGTCAATATGAATCAGTCCACAGTACCAATATTTCCTTACTGACTGAAAGACAATATCTAGCCCTTGAGCAATGTGTTTGTTCTCATAGCTTGTATCTGAGATTTGTCAAAGTGCTGCGAAATGTGAAGTTCAGATTAAGTTCCTATAGATCCGTGAATTACTTATTAACGTAGCCGAGCTGTCAGGCACTAGTAATTCTGTCACTCCCGTCTGTGTTCCACCTATACCTTCAGACTTGCAGGATAGTGTTCCGTTGCCTCAAGTGTCCGAGGACACTCAGACTGCCTTGAGTGCACAGCCTATCCCTGCAATGACTGCTAGTTCGATTAGTAGTTTCTCCACAGGGGATGCCTTGTCAGAAAACGATTACTTGAAACTAGTAATGCCATCTCTTGTTGATGTGACATGCTGTCTGCAGAAAGACGTCTCTGTTACAGCTAGTGTTCTCACTAGAGTGTCTGTTGTTGTTCCTTGTGTTTCAGATGGTGATCCCATCCTAGTTGAACAATAATCAGTGCATTGTTAGAAGTTATTTCTCGAGTAACTTTCACATGTTAACGTTTGTAAGTGTAGTTTTTTTATAGTTGATACCTCGTGTCACTGCGTGCAACTCAGAATATCAGCATTGTTGACCGTGTTCATTTAATTTCTCCTGTGCCTGCAGTTTGAGATAGTAGATTCGTTCTCCCTTGCTCATATTGCGTGTTATAGCGTTAATTTTTTTAACCGGGGGGAGTCATCCACTCCACCGAGTTTGTTCATTCCTCCAGTAAGAAAGAACCGATCCCTTGTGTTCTGGTGTGATTCGATTCCTGCTCCAGGAAGATCTTATTCTAACTGTGAAGCCACCAGCACCCATTAGTGACTTTGTAATGAGCCAAGAATTACTGTATCGAATAGTCGAGTTGAGTACTCCTAGCAGAAGAATTAGTAATTCCACAGTCACTAGTGATTGTAGCTGTATCTTTTGTAGATACTCGTTCAGATTGTCCATGTAGCTGTATCTTTTGTAGATACTCGTTCAGACTGTCCTCAGTCAAGGCATGTGTTAGCCATTGCAGAGGAATTCGATCCTCCCAGAGATGATAACCATTCTGCATACGTAAACCTTACCCTCGCAGAATTGGGTTTAAGTGTAAACAGCCTGTATAATTAGATGTCCAAGATCAATGAAATTGTCAACTGTGTGTTTTGTTATTAGCTGATCAGTTGTCAGAAATTTTCGTGGTTCACGTTTCCCTCCGTATTCTGAGAATTTGACAGTAATAATCTGAGTGCGCACCAGATGCCTTTGCTGTTAATTTCACCTTGTATATATATATATATATATATTTATTCTTCCTCAGAATCCGTAGAGTGCATGAATACAGATGGATCGATCAATTCCATCCATATTGTATAATGACTTGTTCTTATAGTTTGTAATGCATTACGTTAAAACTCATTACGTTAACACCCATTACGTAAAACTCATGTTGTAACATGCATTATGATACCATCCATTAGTTCTAAGTTATATATGAATTTGTTATTGTATAGAATCAGCCCAGAACCGCCTGCCTGTTCAGCCTATAGCATAGTAGTGTATGTCGAGATGACATACGTAACATGACCGAGCTGTCAGCATAGTTGCTGATCCCTGTGTTATATAGCATAGCATATTAGTATCATCCATGTGCTTTAGATAGGAGATCCCTTGTAGGCCTGTGACTTTGTGTGACGTCACGGGATGCTCATGTGTAGGCTCGTGCCTCTGCCCCGGCCTCACTCGGCGGCAGACCATTCAGCAGACAGGCAAGGCAGCGGGCTCCATTCCTCATCATCTCAGTCTGACAATATATGTTACCATCCAACAAGTGTGTCTACCTTCAACCCTTGATATCTCCATTTAAGAACCCCAACGATAGTGGTACGTCTCGTGTGGTGGTACCTGTCATGTGGTGGTACCTCTCATGTGGTGGTACCTCTCATGTGGTGGTACCTCTCATGTGGTGGTACCTCTCATGTGGTGGTACCTCTCATGCAGTGGTATGTCTCGTGTGGTGGTACCTCTCATGTGGTGGTACCTCTCATGTGGTGGTACCTCTCATGTGGTGGTACCTCTCATGTGGTGGTACCTCTCATGCAGTGGTACGTCTCGTGTGGTGGTACCTCTCATGTGGTGGTACCTCTCCTGTGGTGGTACCTCTCATGTGGTGGTACCTCTCATGTGGTGGTACCTCTCATGTGGTGGTACCTCTCATGCAGTGGTAGTCTCGTGTGGTGGTACCTCTCATGTGGGGGTACCTCTCATGTGGTGGTACCTCTCATGTGGTGGTACCTCTCATGTGGTGGTACCTCTCATGCAGTGGTACGTCTCGTGTGGTGGTACCTCTCATGTGGTGGTACCTCTCCTGTGGTGGTACCTCTCATGTGGTGGTACCTCTCATGTGGTGGTACTTCTCATGTGGTGGTACCTCTCATGTGGTGGTACCTCTCATGCAGTGGTACCTCTCATGCAGTGGTACGTCTCGTGTGGTGGTACCTCTCATGTGGTGGTACCTCTCATGTAGTGGTACCTCTCATGTGGTGGTACCTCTCATGCAGTGGTACGTCTCGTGTGGTGGTACCTCTCATGTGGTGGTACGTCTCGTGTAGTGTCACCTCTAATGTGGTGGTACCTCTCATGTGGTGGTACCTTTCATGTGGTGGTACCTCTCATGTGGTGGTACGTCTCGTGTTGTGGTACCTCTCATGTGGTGGTACGTCTCGTGTGGTGGTACCTGTCATGTAGTGGTACCTCTCGTGTGGTGGTACCTCTCATGTGGTGGTACCTCTAATGCAGTGGTACGTCTCGTGTGGCGGTACCTCTCATGTGGTTGTACCTCTCATGTGGTGGTACTGCTCATGTGGTGGTGTCTCTCATGTGGTGGTACCTCTCATGTGGTGGTACCTCTCATGTGGTGGTACCTCTCATGTGGTGGTACGTCTCGTGTGGTGGTACCTCTCATGTAGTGGTACGTCTCATGTGGTGGTACCTCTCATGTGGTGGTACCTCTCATGTGGTGGTACCTATCATGTGGTGGTACCTCTCATATGGTGGTACATCTCGTTTGGTGGCACCTCTCGTGCAGTGGTGTCTCTCATGTGGTGGTACCTCTCATGTGGTGGTACGTCTCGTGTGGTGGTACCTGTCATGTGGTGGTGCCTCTCATGGGGTGGTACCTCTCATGTGGTGGTACCTCTCGTTAAGTGGTACGTCTCGTGTGGTGGTACCTCTCATGTGGTTGTACCTCTCATGTGGTGGTACTGCTCATGTGGTGGTACCTGTCATGTGGTGGTACCTCTCATGTGGTGACACCTCTCATGTGGTGGTACCTCTTATGTGGTGGTACGTCTCGTGTGGTAGTACCTCTCATGTGGTGGTACCTCTCATGTGATGGTACCTCTCATGTGGTGGTACGTCTAGTGTGGTGGTACCTCTCATGTGGTGGTACGTCTCGTGTGGTGGTACCTGTCATGTGGTGGTACCTCTCATTGGGTGGTACCTCTCATGTGGTTGTACCTCTCGTGCAGTGGTACGTCTCGTGTGGTGGTAACTCTCATGTGGTTGTACCTCTCATGTGGTGGTACTGCTCATGTGGTGGTACCTCTCATGTGGTGGTACGTCTCGTGTTGTGGTACCTCTCATGTGGTGGTACCTCTCATGTGGTGGTACGTCTCGTGTGGTAGTACCTCTCATGTGGTGGTACATCTCGTGTGGTGGTAACTCTCATGTGGTGGTACCTCTCATGTGGTGGTACCTCTCATGTGGTGGTACCTCTCATGTGGTGGTACCTCTCATATGGTGGTACGTCTCGTGTGGTCTTACCTCTCGTGCGGTGGTATCTCTCATGTGGTGGTACCTCTCATGTGGTGGTACCTCTTATGTGGTGGTACCTCTCATGTGGTGGTACGTTATCGCGACCCCTGAATGGGTCACAATGTATATAATTCATTTCGTCTCTCGACCTGCGGAGAGAGAGGACGCTTCTCCAGTTTCTCTTGCACGCCACCTGGCGGACCATACGAGCGGCCTATAAATACTGTCTGCATAGAGCTGGTCCGCGGATCTTTAAGCAGCAAGCAGCGCGACGATGAACGTTCTACTCCCAGGTATCATCAGGGACGTTTATGGAATCCCCAATGAAGAGTTGTACGGGGTGGCATGGTCGACGAGTTTCATGAACAGAGAATGAGCGTAAATTCGGCAGTGGAGGTGTGCATGCATGACGTCTCTAAGTATTATACTTGGGTGAAGGTACGGAATGTACCTTTTGAGGCTACAGCATATAGCCTTCAGGATGTTTTCAGCGGTTATGGGACTGTCCATTAGGTGAGCATGGGGGTGTGGAGGGACGGCCCGTATGAGGGGCTGCCGGAAGGATCCTTCACACTGAAAATAACCCTCAGGCGGCCAGTGCCATCGTGTGTCACTTTGGTCGGCCATAGGACTCAAGTTTTTGTACACTATGCGGGGCATAGTGCACATGGCAGCACAGTGCCCCCGGAGACAGGGCCCTTGGGTGCAAGAAACATCTTCTGAGGACAAGCAGTTAGAAGCCTTGGACGTTGTGCTGGGTGATGTGGAAGGTCAGAGGAAGGGCCTATAGAGTGAGGAGGTGGAGGGAACTGAGGTGGCTATGGGGTTGTGTGTCACTCTCCCAGAGGAAACGGGGGTAGGGGGAATATCGCTGCCTGATGGACCATTGGATACTGGAGAATCTGCTCAGGAGGGGATGTTGGAGGCAGTGTTGAAGGGTTTTTTGGAAGAGTCAGAACATGATGTAGAAGGTGACGAGAGGTTATGTGGTGTCAAGGAGATGGATGGACAGCAAGGGGGTGAGGAAGACTTGAGTGAGGTTAGAATGGAGAGCAATGTGGAGGGGGAGGTTCATCAGGAAGACATGCTTGAAGAAGATTTGTGTGTGGAGGGTAGCTCCCACAAGAGACCAGCCGGGTTGTCGGACATGGACGAGGTCCTCACACCAGGGCAGTGCCCTGGGAAGAAGGCTTGGGCAACTGTGGTGGGAATGGCGAGCCGGGGGGGGTGCAATGGTGCAGATCGGAGGGAAAGGACAGGGAGGGGTGGGTGGGCAGGAATGGGGGAATGCTAGAGATAGCCAGAGACCTATGAAAGGAGGACCAAGTAAGCCTCAGAGGCATAGGGGTAAGCTGCCATTTCTGTAAAGTTCATGTGTGTAACTTGCAATGTAAACGGTCTTAAAACCGAGGTCAAGAGGGTATGGTTAGAGTGGTTTTTAAGGAGATTTAGTGTTGATGTCTGTTTTTTGCAGGAACATAACCATAGGTTAGGATGTGAATTGGTTTTGAAAGGTTATAGGTTGTTTACCAGTAATGCTTTGAGATTGGAAGGAGGTGTGGCTGTGGCAGTAAAAGAGACCAGTCCTTTGCATGTCCTGGGTTGGGAGGACCAGGGGGGTGGGAGCGTTGTCAGGGTGGATGGTTTTTTTGGGGTAAGGAGGGTTTGTTTTGTGGGGGTGTACATGCCGGTGACTGGTAATGCTAGAGTAAAAGGGGATTTTGTACGAGATGTCCTGGTGTATCATTTGCGGTGTTTACCGGCTTTTACAGTGCTTGGGAGGATTGGAATTGTGTGATTAGGAATGGGGATGTGGTTCCGAGGGGGGCGGGTTGCGTTTTGGGGGTTCTGAGAGACGTATTGCAGGATGTTGGGGTTGTAAATGTGGTGGGGAGTAGGGGGTATGGAGCAGAGCACACCTTTATTCGTAGGGGATATGAGGCAAGGTTAGATAGGATTTATGTCAGGCAGGGAATAGGTGTGGAGAGAGTGAGGACTTTAGATATGGGTTTTTCTGATCATCGTGCGGTAATTGCTGATTTGAGGGTAGATGGTATAGTGCGAGTTTATGCAGGATACTGGAAATTGGTGGCTAAAGCTCCCGCTTCACACACGGAGGGCCCGGGTTCGATTCTCGGCGGGTGGAAACATTTCGACACATTTCCTATCACCTGTTGTCCTGTTCACCTAGCAGCAAATAGGTACCTGGGTGTTAGTCGACTGGTGTGGGTCACATCCTGGGGGACAAGATTAAGGACCCCAATGGAAATAAGTTAGACAGTCCTCTATGATGCACTGACTTTCTTGGGTTATCCTGGGTGGCTAACCCTCCGGGGTTAAAAATCCGAACAAAATCTTATTTTATCTTATCTTATGGTCTTATGGAGGAGGGTGAAGGTACAGGAATCATGGACTGGTGGATGTCCTTTTGGGAGACTAGGAACGGATCGATGAATTTGCTGGATTGGTGGGAAATGAGAGCTAAGGTTGGGATAATGGAGTTTTTTAAAGTACGGGGAAAGGAGATGGCGAGGTGGCATTATGGTTTGCAGAATTATCTTGAAGGTCAGTTAGACGAATGTTATGAAGAGGAAAGGGTGGGGTGGAGTGGGAATATGGAAAGCTTGCAGAATAGGTTAGCAGAGATTCATAATGAAAGGTTTGAGGCAATCAGAGTTAGGGTGGGGTTGGAGAATGTTTTTAAGCTTCACACTAATTTGTTTTAATGGTTTGATAGTTCCTGTTAAATTTTAAAGTTGGGTTTCTTCCTATATATAAATGCTCCTTCAGACTTCTTCCTTAACAGGCCGCTCTCGTGACCTTCACGATCCTACTACACAGGACAGTAACTGACGTTAATAGACATCTATTATTTGTTCGCCGGCTCTGTTTACTCCGTCCTTTGTTTCATCTTCTTCACTTGCTTTTTGACTTTTTGGTTCTCCCCTTTATATGTACATCTACCATAACTTTCTCTTTTCCCTCGGGAGGTTCTGAGAGTTGGTCTGTTCTTCCTCATTGCCAGGCGCAAAAACTCAAATACCTAAAATTGCTTCTAACTTCCTTTTTTTCTTAACCATTTCCGGTCTCATTCTCGGGCTGTTGCAGGTTACACTGATGGTTCTAAATCCCCTGACAGTGTCGGGTTTACAGCAGTGTTCCCGAAGAGTGTTGTGTGAGGTCAGTTATTAGACTCGGTTACTATCTTCACAGCTGAACTAAATGCAATTCTAATAGATTGTCCATTCTGCATCTAGGCCTACCTCATTGTTTGTGGTAGTCTCAGACTTCTTTAGTGCTTCGAAAGCTATCAAAAAACTTAATTCGCCTCATCCTCTTTGTATGCACCTTTGGTTGCATCGCATTTTTAGCAAAAACAAAAATAGTTTCCTTCTGGGTACCCGGGCATGTTGATGTTCACGGCAACAATCAAAGCGGGCTCTACTGTGTAGTCACCAGTACACCACCTTCCAGTTTCATTCTGAGACTATTTTGCTGTAATCTCTAGCTACCTTCACAATCATTGGCAACAATGTTGGTCTGAATTGGTTCATAAGATTCTCTTATCAAGCAGAGTTTAGGATCCTGATCTTATAATAGATGTCGTAGTTGGGAGACAACGTTTTCGCTTTCCCATCTTTGCATCAAGCACACACATCTCACTCACGAGTATCTCAAAGAAAGGCACCCAGTTACTGTGCAAATTGTCAGGTTCCAATTGCAGTTTGCCAGATTCTGTTGGACTGTCCTGTCTATCAGCGAGCATGCAGAATTTACCTCCGATGTCGCCACCAGTCTTTGGTGACAGCCCCGCCTTTGATCCCCCTTTCCCTTTTTTTTACAAGAACAGATTCATCGCACAACCTTTGCTTATGTACTTGCTTCAGCACTCTACACACCTTACATCCTTTACCCTGCAGCACTTTATGACTTTGGGTTTTAGAGCTTAGTTTAGATCTCGTCTAACCTTCACTAAATGGCAGTACTTATGACTCATGATTTCGTGTCATAATGACAACTTTACGGAGACATGAGCTGGAGTTCTTCATGGCCACACTGGCGGGAGAGTCATCTGTTAAAAACTTGCATTCATTATCAGTGGTGCCTGTTGGACTTAGGGCAATATGAAACCCTGTTAATCCCTTCAAGCAACAAGGAACAGGAAATCATATTGCCCTAAGCGCAACAAATGGGGGCCTGTCCGGGAGCTAGCATGGTTGGTGCTATTGTTTGTGCTCCTAGTAAGACCAAGAACCCTTCGGTCATCTTGTGAGGAAGTGCTATCTTATGGACGAGTTATATCATTCTAGTTGGTATATTGGAAAGATACAAGTTAAGTGATGACATTTCGGAGCCGAGCCTACTCTCTGGTTCTTTTAGGTTTGCTGGAAGTTGATATGGGCTTCAACAATACGTTCTGCAGCTTTGTTGTTGGCATTGTTGATTCAGTTACTGTTCTAGCTGATGCTGCTGGTGCCTCTTGTGCCATTTCTGTATATAGGAATCTTTGTAGTGCTATTGGTCGTCTCATTGGTCTTATTATCGACATTTTTGGAGACATCAAAGACTAAGATGAGAAACAAGACTTACATATGTTCACTCTTAGATTCACTCAGTTTAAATTTTCTTTAGAATAGGAGTTAAGAGTTGGCTCCTAGTTCACTCAATATTGTACACAAGACTGATTTATTCATATTCTTGGGCACTCCAGTATTCTTTAGAGACATATATCTTTCAGACAAAATCTTGGTGTCTATCTTCTTAATGACAGAATTCGGAGATGTTGTTAAATTTTGCACATTTGCGTAGTTGGCTTTAAAACATTTCCCTAAAACATTTCCCTAAACTAAAACTATTGTATATACAGTATTAAGTTGTAATTTTTTGAGAGGGTTTTAAATTTTTATTTTATAATTTTGGGTTTTTTATTGAGAGGTTTGTTTTTTGCCGAGGGGTCTTTTGGAGAGGGTTTTGTTGATGAGGGTTTGTTGTCTGAGAGGGTTGTTGTCTGGAGGGGTTTTGTTTCCTGAGGGGGTTGTTGTCTGAGAGGGTTTGTTGTCTGGGGTTGTTGTTTGAGAGGGTTGTTTTCTGAGAGGGTTGTTTTTGGGAAAGAGGGTTGTTGTCTGAGAGGGTTGTTTGTCTGAGAGGTTGTTGCGGGAAGGGTTGTTGAATGAGAGGGTTGTTTTCTGAGAGGGTTTTGTCTGAAGGTTGTTGTTGGGGGTTTTTGGGAGGTTTTTAAAGAGGGTTGTTGTTGAAGGGTTTGTTCTGAGAGGGTTGTTGTCTGAGAGGGTTTTTGGTCTGAGAGGCTTGTTTCTGAGAGGGTTTTGTTGAAGATGAGGGTTGTTGCTGAGAGGGTTGTTGTTTGAGAGGGTTGTTGCAAGAGGGTTGTTGATGAGAGGGCTTGTTTTGAGAGGTTGTTGTCTGAGAGGGTTGTTGTCTGAGAGGGTTGTTGAGGGAGGGTTGTTGTTTGAGAGGGTTGTTGATGAGAGGGTTGTTGTTTAGAGGGTTTTGTCTGAGAGGGTTTGTCTGAGTGGTTGTTGTTGAAAGGGTTGTTTTCTGAGAGGGTTGTTGTTTTGAGAGGGTTGTTGTCTGAGAGGGTTTTGTCTAAAGGGGGTTGTTGTCTGGAGGCTTGTTGTTTGAGAGGGTTGTTTTGAGAGGGTTTTTTGTTGAGAGGGTTTTGTCTGAGGGGTTTTTGGGCAAAAGGGGTGTTGTATGAGAGGGTTGTTGTCGGGGGGTGGTTTTTCTGAGAGGGTTGTTGTTGAGAGGGTTGTTGTTGAGAGGGTGTTGCCTGGAGGGTTTTTGTTTGTGAGGGGTTTGTTTTGGTCTGAGGGGTTGTTGTCTGAGAGGGGTTGTTGCCCGGGGTTGTTTATTTGGAGGGTTGTGGTGAGAGGGTTGTTGTCTGAGGGTTGTTCCCAAAATTGACGAGGGTTGTTGTCTGAGAGGTTGTTGTCTTGAGGGTTGTTGTCTGAGGGGGTTTGGTTGGGGGGGTTGTTGTCTGAGAGGGTTGTTGTCTGAGGGGGTTGTTGCTGAGAGGGTTGTTGTCTGAGAGGGTTGTTGTTGAGAGGGTGTTGTGCCTAGGGGTTGTTTTTGAGAGGGTTGTTGTTGAGGGGTTGTTGAGAGGGTTTTGTTGCAGAGAGGGTTGTTGTCTGAGAGGGTTGTTGTCTGAGAGGGTTGTTGTCTGAGGGGGTTGTTTTGAGGGGGTTGTTGCTGAGGGTTGTTGCTGAGATGGAGGGTTGTTGTCTGAGAGGGTTGTTGCTGAGGGTTTTTTCCGAAGGGTTGTTGTTGGAGGGTTATTGTCTGAGGGGGTTGTTTTTGAGAGGGTTGTTGCCTAAGAGGGTTTTGTCTGAGAGGGTGTTGTCTGAGAGGGTTGTTGCTTGAGGGGTTGTTGCTGAGAGGGTTTGTTGTTGAGGGGTTTGTGCTTAGAGGGTTGTTGTTGAGAGGGTTGTCCCTTGAGAGGTTTTGCTTGAGAGGGTTGTTGCCTGAGAGGGTTTTTTGTTGAGGGGGTTGTGTCTGAGAGGGTTGTTCCCGAGAGGGTTGTTATAATGAGAGGCTTTTGCCTGAGAGGGTTGTTGCTTAGAGGGTTGTTGCCTGAGAGGGTTTTATGGAGATGAGGGTTGTTGTCTGAGAGGGTTGTTGCTTGAGGGGTTGTTACTGAGAGGGTTGTTCCTGAGAGGTTGTTGTCTGAGAGGGTTGTTGCGAGAGGGTTGTTCTGAGAGGATTGTTGTCTGAGAGGGTTGTTGTCTGAGAGGTTGTTGCCTGAGAGGGTTTTGTCGGGAGAGGGTTGTTGCCTGAGAGGGTTGTTGTTGAAGGGGTTGTTGCTGAGAGGGTTGTTGTCTGAGAGGGTTGTTGCCCGGGGTTGTTGCTGAGGGGTTTTGTTGAGAGGGTTGTTGTCTGAGAGGGTTTTGTCTGAGGGGGTTGTTGTCTGAGAGGGTTGTTGATGAGAGGGTGTTGCCCTGAGAGGGTTGTTGTAGGGGGTTTTTAGAGGGTTGTTTTTGAGAGGGTTGTTGATGAGAGGTTGTTGTCTGAGAGGGTTTTTGGGTTGAGGGGGGTTTTGTCTGAGAGGGTTTTGTCTGAGAGGGTTGTTGTCTGAGAGGGTTGTTGTAGATTTTTCCGAAGGGTTGTTGTCTGAGAGGGTTGTTGTCTGAGAGGGTTGTTGCAGAGAGGGTTGTTGTCTGGAGGGTTTTGCCCTGAGAGGGTTGTTGTCTGAGAGGGTTGTTGTCTGAGAGGGTTGTTGTCTGAGAGGTTGTTTCGAGAGGTTGTTGCTGAGAGGGTTGTTCTTTGAGGGGGTTGTTGCCTGAGGGGTTTTTTCTGAGAGGGTTGTTGCAGAGAGGGTTGTTCTGAGAGGGTGTTGTCTGAGAGGGTTTTGTCTGAGAGGGTTTGTCTGAGAGGGTTGTTGTTGAGAGGGTTTTTCCCCGAGAGGGTTGTTGTCTGAGAGGGTTGTGTCTGAGAGGGTTGTGTCGAGGAGGGTCTAGGGTTGTTGTCGAGAGGGGTTGTTTTGAGAGGGTTTGTTGCTGAGAGGGTTGTTTGGAGGGTTTGCTGAGAGGGTTGTGTTAGAGGGTTGTTGTCTGAGAGGGTTGTTGTCTGAGAGGGTTTGCGAAGGGGTTTTGTTGCTGAGAGGGTTGTTGTCTGAGTGGTTGCTGCAAAGGGGTTGTTGCTGAGAGGGTTTGTTGCCTGAGAGGGTTGTTGTCTGAGAGGATTGTTGTTCTGAGAGGGTTTTGCTGAGGGGTTGTTTAATGGAGGGCTTGCCTGAGAGGGTTGTTGTTTTAAGGGGTTTTTTGCCTGAGAGGTTGTTCTGAAGGTTTTTTTTGAGAGGGTTGATGTCTGAGAGGGTTGTTGTCGAGAGGGTTGTGTCGGGGGGGATTGTCTGAGGGGTTGTTGTCTGAGAGGGTTGTTGTCTGAGAGGGTTGTTGCCTGAGAGGGTTTTTGTCTAGAGGTTTTCTGAGGGGTTGTTGTCTGAGAGGGTTTTGCTTGAGAGGTTGTTACTTTAGAGGGTTGTTGCCTGAGAGGGTTGTTGTCTGAGAGGGTTTTGGGGGTTGGGGTTTCTGAGAGGGTGTTGTCTGAGAGGGTTGTTGTCTGAGAGGTTGTTGTCTAGAGGTTGTTGTCAGGGGGTTTTTGTTGCCTGAGAGGGTTTTTGTCTGAGAGGGTTGTTGTCTGAGAGGGTTGTTGTCTGAGAGGGTTTTTTTTGGGAGGGGGTTTTTGTTTCCTGAGAGGGTTTTGTCTGAGAGGGTTGCTGCCCGAGAGGGTTTTGCTGGAGGGTTGTTGTGAGGGTTGTTGCTGAGAGGGTTGTTGCTTGAGAGGGTTGTTGCTGAGAGGGTTGTTGTAGAGAGGGTTGTGTTTGAGAGGGTTGTTGTCTGAGGGGTTGTTGCCTGAGAGGGTTGTTGCTTGAGAGGGTTGTTTGTGAGAGGGTTGTTGTCTGAGAGGGTTTTGGGTCTGAGAGGGTTGTTGCTGAGAGGTTGTTAATGGAGGGTTTGCCTGAGAGGGTTGTTGTTAGAGGGGTTTTGTCTGAGAGGGTTGTGTTTCGAGAGGGTTGTTGTCTGAGAGGTTGATGTCTGAAGGGTTGTTGCTGAGAGGGTTGTTGTCTGAGAGGGTTTTTGGGTGAGGGTTGTTGCCTGAGAGGGTTGTTGTCTGAGGGGGGTTTTGTTGCTGAGAGGGTTGTTGCTTGAGGGGGTTTGTTAGTGAGTGGTTGTTGCTAGAGGGTTGATGTCTGAGAGGGTTGTTGCAAGAGGGGGTTTTGTTATTGAGGGGTTGTTGTCTGAGAGGGTTGTTGTCTGAGAGGGTTGTTGTCTAAAGGGTTGTTGTCTGAGAGGGTTGTTGCCTGAGAGGGTTGTTGTCTGAGCGGGTTGTTGTTGAGAGGTTTGTTGTCTGAGAGGGTTGTTGCCGAGAGGTTGTTGTCTGAGAGGGTTATTGTCTGAGAGGGTTGTTTGTCTGAGAGGGTTTCGCTAGAGGCTTGTTGTCTGAGAGGTTGTTGAATGGAGGTTGTTGTCTGAGAGGGTTGTTGTCTGAAGGTTGTTGCCCTGAGAGGGTTGTTGTCTGAGAGGGTTGTTGTCTGAGAGGATTGTTGCCGAGAGGGTTGTTGTCTGAGAGGTTATGTCTGAGAGGGTTGCTGTCGGGGGTTGCTCCCAAAGGGGTTTTGTTGTCTGAGAGGGTTGTTGTCTGAGAGGGTTGTTGTTTTGAGAGGTTGTTGTCTGAGGGTTTGTTGTCTGAGAGGGTTGTGCTTGAGAGGGTTTTTGTCTTGGGGAGGGTGTTGCCTGAGAGGGTTGTTGCTTGAGAGGGTTGTTCCTGAGAGGGTTGTTGTCGAGAGGGTTGCTGTCGAGAGGGTTGTTGCCTGAGAGGGTTGTTAAATGGAGGGCTATTGCCTGAGAGGGTTGTTGCTTAAGAGGGTTGTTGCCTGAGAGGGTTTTTTCATAGAGGGGTTGTTGTCTGAGAGGGTTGATGTCTGAGAGGGTTGTTGTCTGAAAAGGGTTGTTGCTGAGAGGTTTTTGTCCGAGGGGTTGTTGCCTGAGAGGGTTGTTTGTCTGAGAGGGTTGTTGTCTGAGAGGGTTGTTGCTTGAGAGGGTTGTTACGTGAGAGGGTTGTTGCCTGAGAGGGTTGATGTCTGAGAGGGTTGTTGCAAGAGAGGGTTGTTATCTGAGAGGATTGTTGTCTGAGAGGGTTGTTGTCTGAGAGGGTTGTTGTCTGAGAGGGTTGTTGTCTGAGAGGGTTGTTGCCTGAGAGGGTTGTTGTCTGAGCGGGTTGTTGTCTGAGAGGGTTGTTGTCTGAGAGGGTTGTTGCCCGAGAGGGTTGTTGTCTGAGAGGGTTATTGTCTGAGAGGGTTGTTGTCTGAGAGGGTTTTGTCTGAGAGGCTTGTTGTCTGAGAGGGTTGTTGAATGAGAGGGTTGTTGTCTGAGAGGGTTGTTGTCTGAGAGGGTTGTTGTCTGAGAGGGTTTGTTGACCTGAGAGGGTGTTGAATGGAGGGTTGTTGCCTGAGAGGGTTGTTGTCTGAGAGGGTTTTGTCTGAGAGGGTTGTTGTCTGAGAGGGTTGTTGTCTGAGAGGGTTGTTGCCTGAGAGTGTTGTTTCCAGAGAGGGTTGTTGTCTGAGAGGGTTGTTGTCTGAGAGGGTTGTTGCCAGAGAGGGTTGTTGTCTGAGAGGGTTGTTGTCTGAGAGGGTTGTTGTCTGAGAGGGTTGTTGTCTGAGAGGGTTGTTGTCTGAGAGGGTTGTTGTCTGAGAGGGTTGTTGCTTGAGAGGGTTGTTACGTGAGAGGGTTGTTGCCTGAGAGGGGTTGTTTTTTGGAGAGGGTTGTTTGCAAGAGAGGGTTGTTATCTGAGAGGGCTGTTGTCTGAGAGGGTTGTTGTCTGAGAGGGTTGTTGTCTGAGAGGGTTGTTGTCTGAGAGGGTTGTTGCCCGAGAGGGTTGTTGTCTGAGAGGGTTATTGTCTGAGAGGGTTGCTGTCCGAGAGGGTTGCTGCCTAAGAGGGTTGTTGTCTGAGAGGGCTGTTGTTTGAGAGGGTTGTTGCTTGAGAGGGTTGTTGTCTGAGAGGGTTGTTGTCTGAGAGGGTTGTAGCTTGAGAGGGTTGTTGTCTGAGAGGGTTGTTGTCTGAGAGGGTTGCTGTCTGAGAGGGTTGTTGCCTGAGAGGGTTGTTGTCTGAGAGGGTTGTTGCCCGAGAGGGTTGTTGCCTGAGAGGGTTGTTGCCTGAGAGGGTTGTTGTCTGAGAGGATTGCTGTCTGAGAGGGTTGTTGCCTGAGAGGGTTGTTAAATGAGAGGGCTATTGCCTGAGAGGGTTGTTGCTTAAGAGGGTTGTTGCCTGAGAGGGTTGTTATCTGAGAGGGTTGTTGTCTGAGAGGGTTGATGTCTGAGAGGGTTGTTGTCTGAGAGGGTTGTTGTCTGAGAGGGTTATTGTCTGAGAGGGTTGTTGTCTGAGAGGGTTGTTGTCTGAGAGGGTTGTTGCCTGAGAGGGTTGTTGTCTGAGAGGGTTGTTGTCTGAGAGGGTTGTTGTCTGAGAGGGTTTTTGCTTGAGAGGGTTGTTACGTGAGAGGGTTGTTGCCTGAGAGGGTTGTTGTCTGAGAGGGTTGTTGCAAGAGAGGGTTGTTATCTGAGAGGGCTGTTGTCTGAGAGGGTTGTTGTCTGAGAGGGTTGTTGTCTGAGAGGGTTGTTGTCTGAGAGGGTTGTTGCCTGAGAGGGTTGTTGTCTGAGATGGTTGTTGTTGGGGGTTGTTGTCTGAGAGGGTTGTTGCCCGAGAGGGTTGTTGTCTGAGAGGGTTATTGTCTGAGAGGGTTGCTGTCCGAGAGGGTTGCTGCCTAAGAGGGTTGTTGTCTGAGAGGGTTGTTGTCTGAGAGGGTTGTTGCTTGAGAGGGTTGTTGTCTGAGAGGGTTGTTGTCTGAGAGGGTTGTAGTTTGAGGGGTTGTTGTCTGAGGGGGTTTGTTGCCTGAGGGGGTTGTTGTTGAGGGGTTGTTGCGAGAGGGTTGTTGTCTGAGAGGGTTGCTGTCTGAGGGGTTTTTGCCTGAGAGGGTTTTTTAATGAGAGGGCTTATTGCCTGAGAGGGTTGTTGCTTAAGAGGGTTG
Organism: Cherax quadricarinatus; assembly: GCF_026875155.1. Classification (NCBI taxonomy): domain Eukaryota; kingdom Metazoa; phylum Arthropoda; class Malacostraca; order Decapoda; family Parastacidae; genus Cherax; species Cherax quadricarinatus. Next base: position 3,563,711 of record NC_069483.1, read on the forward strand.
GCCTGAGAGGGTTGTTATCAGGAGGGTTGTTGTCTGAGAGGGTTGATGTCTGAGAGGGTTGTTGTCTGAGAGGGTTGTTTCTGAGGGGTTTTTTGCCCGAGAGGGTTGTGCCTGAAGGGTTGTTGTCTGGAGAGGGTTGTTGTCTGAGGGGTTGTTGCTGAGAGGGTTGTTAGTGAGAGGGTTGTTGCCTGAGAGGGTTGATGTCTGAGAGGGTTTTGTTTGGCAAGAGGGGGTTTTGTTATCTGGGGAGGGTTGTTGTCTGAGAGGGTTGTTGTCTGAGGGGGTTTGTTGTTCTGAGAGGGTTGTTGTCTGAGAGGGTTGTTGCCTGAGAGGGTTGTTGTCTGGGGCGGGTTGTTGTTTTGAGGGGGGTTGTTGTCTGAGGGGGGTTGTTGCCGAGAGGGTTGTTGTCTGAGAGGGTTTTTGTTGAGAGGGTTGTTGTCTGAGAGGGTTTTGTCTGAGAGGTGTTGTCTGAGAGGTTGTTGAATGAGAGGGTTTTTGTCTGAGAGGGTTGTTGTCTGAGAGGGTTGTTGTCTGAGAGGGTTGTTGCCTGAGAGGGTTTTTCTGAGAGGGTTGTTGTCTGAGAGGGTTCTTGTCTGAGAGGGTTGTTGCCTGAGAGTGGTTGTTCCAGAGAGGGTTGTTGCTGAGAGGGTTGTTGTCTGAGAGGGTTGTTGCCAGAGAGGGTTGTTGTCTGAGAGGGTTGTTGTTCTGAGAGGGTTGTTGTCTGAGAGGGTTGTTGTCTGAGAGGGTTGTTGTTGAGAGGGTTGTTGTCTGAGAGGGTTGTTGCTTGAGAGGGTTTTTACTGAGAGGGTTGTTGCCTGAGAGGGTTGTTTTCTGAGAGGGTTGTTGCAGAGAGGGTTGTTATTGAGAGGGCTGTTGTCTGAGAGGGTTGTTGTCTGAGAGGGTTGTTGTGAGAGGGTTGTTGTTTGAGAGGGTTGTTGCCTGAGAGGGTTTTGTTGGAGGGTTGTTGTCTGAGAGGGTTGTTGTCTGAGAGGGTTGTTGCCCGAGAGGGTTGTTGTCTGAGAGGGTTATTGTCTGAGGGGTTGTTTGTCTGAGGGGTTGTTGCCTGAGAGGGTTGTTGTCTAGAGAGTTGTTTCTGAGAGGGTTGTTGTCTGAGGGGTTGTAGCTGAGAGGGTTCTTGCCCTAAGAGGGTTGTTTCTGAGAGCTGTTGTTTGAGGGGTTGTTGCTTGAGAGGGTTGTTGTCTGAGAGGGTTGTTGTTTGAGAGGGTTGTTGCTTGAGAGGGTTGTTGTCTGAGAGGGTTTTTGTCTGAGAGGGTTTGTAGCTTGAGAGGGTTGTTGTCTGAGGGGTTGTTGTCTGATGGGGTTGCTGCTGAGAGGGTTGTTGCCTGAGAGGGTTGTTTGTCTGAGAGGGTTGTTGCCCGAAGGGTTGTTGCCTGAGAGGGTTGTTGTCTGAGAGGGTTGTTGGTCTGGAGAGTTGCTGTCTGAGGGGTTGTTGCCTGAGAGGGTTGTAAATGAGAGGGTTTGCCTAAAGAGGGTTGTTGCTTAAGGGGGGTTGTTCCTAAAGGGGTTTTGTTGTCTGAGAGGGTTGTTGTCTGAGAGGGTTGATGTCTGAGAGGGTTGTTGTCTGAGAGGGTTGTTTTTTCTGAGAGGGTTTTTGGGTCTGAGAGGGTTGGTTGTCTGAGAGGGTTGTTGTCTGAGGGGTTTATTGCCTGAGAGGGTTGTTGTCTGAGAGGGTTGATGTCTGAGAGGGTTGTTGCCAGAGAAGGTTGTTGTCTGAGAGGGTTGTTGTCTGAGAGGGTTGTTGTCTGAGAGGGTTGTTGTCTGAGAGAGTTGTTGTCTGAGAGGGTTGTTGTCTGAGAGGGTTGTAGCCTGAGAGGGTTCTTGTCTAAGAGGGTTGTTGTCTGAGAATGTTGTTGCTTCAGAGGGTTGCTGCTTGAGAGGGTTGTTGCCTGAGAGGGTTGCTGTCTGAGAGGGTTATTGTCTGAGAGGGTTGTTGTCTGAGAGGGTTGTTGTCTAAGAGGGTTGTTGCCTGAGAGGGTTTGTTGTCTGAGAGGTGTTTCTGAGGGGGTTGTTGTCTGAGGAGGTTGTTTGTCTGAGAGGGTTGTTGTCTGAGAGGGTTTTGTCTGAGAGGGTTGTAGCCTGGAGGGTTGTTGTCTAAGAAGGTTGTTGTCTGAGAGGGTTGTTGTTTAGAGGGTTTGGTTTCCTTGAGAGGTTGTTGCTTGAGGGTTGTTGTCGGGAGAGGGTTATTTTTCGGAGAGGGTTGTTGTCTGAGGAGGGTTTTTGTCTGAGAGGGTTGTTGCCTGAGAGGGAGTTGCCTGAGAGGGTTCTTATCTGAGAGGGTTGTTGTCTGAGAGGGTTTTTGCTAAAGGGGGTTTTTTGTTGTCTGAGAGGGTTGTTGTCTGAGAGGGGTTGTCTTGGAGGGTTGTTCGTGAGAGGGTTGTTGCCTGAGAGGGGTTGTTTGTCTGGAGGGTTGTTGCAGAGAGGGTTGTTATCTGAGAGGGTTGTTGTCTGAGGGGGTTGTTGTCTGAGAGGGTTTTTTGTCGAGAGGGTTGTTGTCTGAGAGGGTTGTTGCCTGAGAGGGTTGTTGTCTGAGGGGTTGTTGTCTGAGAGGGTTGTTGTCTGAGAGGGTTGTTGCCCGGAGGGTTTTTGTCTGAGAGGGTTATTGTCTGAGGGGTTGTTGTCTGAGAGGGTTTTGTCTGAGAGGTTGTTGTCTGAGAGGGTGTTGTTGAATGAGAGGGTTGTTGTCTGAGGGGGTTTGTTGTTGAGGGTTGTTGTCGGGAGAGGGTTGTTGTTGAGGGGCTTTGGGTCTGAGAGGGTTGTTGTCTGAGAGGGTTGTTGTTGAGAGGGTTGTTGCCTGAGAGTGTTGTTTCCGAGAGGGTTGTTGTCTGAGAGGGTTGTTTTGAGAGGGTTGTTGCCAGAGAGGGTTGTTTTTCTGAGAGGGTTGTTGTCTGAGAGGGTTGTTGTCTGAGGGGGTTTGTTGTCTGAGAGGGTTGTTGTCTGAGAGGGTTGTTGTCTGAGAGGGTTGTTGCTTGGAGGGTTGTTCTGAGAGGGTTGTTGCTGAGAGGGTTGTTTTCTGAGAGGGTTGTTGCCAAGAGAGGGTTGTTATCTGAGAGGGCTGTTGTCTGAGAGGGTTGTTGTCTGAGAGGTTGTTGTTTCTGAGAGGGTTGTTGTTGAGATTGGTGTTTGCCTGAGAGGGTTGTTGTCTGGAGGGTTGTTGTCTGAGAGGGTTGTTGTCTGAGAGGGTTGTTGCCCGAGGGGGTTTGTTGTCTGAGGGGTTATTGTCTGAGAGGGTTGCTGCCCGAGAGGGTTGCTGCCTAAGAGGTTGTTGTCTGGAGGGTGTTGTTTGAGAGGGTTGTTGCTTGAGAGGGTTGTTGTCTGAGAGGGTTGTTTCTGAGAGGGTTGTAGATTGAGAGGGTTGTTGTCTGAGAGGGTTGTTGTCTGAGAGGGTTGCTGTCTGAGAGGGTTGTTGCCTGAGAGGGTTGTTGTCTGAGGGGGTTGTTGTCCGGGAGGGTTGTTGCCTGAGAGGGTTGTTGCCTGAGAGGGTTGTTGTCTGAGAGGTTGCTGTCTGGGAGGGTTGTTGCCTGAGAGGGTTGTTAAAGAGAGGGTTTTGCCTGAGAGGGTTGTTGCTTAAGAGGGTTTTCCTGAGAGGGTTGTTATTGAGAGGGTTGTTGTTGAGAGGGTTGATGTCTGGGGGGTTGTTGTCTGAGAGGGTTGTTGTTGAGAGGGTTATTGTCGAAGGGGTTGTTGTTGAGAGGGTTGTTGTCTGAGAGGGTTGTTGCCTGAGAGGGTTGTTGTCTGAGGGGTTGTTGTCTGAGAGGGTTTTTTGTCTGAGAGGGTTGTTGCTTGAGGGGGGTTGTTACGTGAGAGGGTTGTTGCCTGAGAGGGTTGTTGTTCTGAGAGGGTTGTTGCAAGAGAGGGTTGTTATCTGAGAGGACTGTTTGTCTGAGGGGGTTGTTGTTAAGAGGGTTGTTGCCTGAGAGGGTTGTTATCAGAGGGGTTGTTGTCTGAGAGGGTTGATGTTGAGAGGGTTGTTGTTCTGAGAGGGTTGTTGTCTGGAGGGTTGTTGCCCGAGAGGGTTGTTGCCTGAGAGGGTTGTTTGTCTGAGAGGGTTGTTGTCTGGGGGTTTTTTGTTGCTTGAGAGGGTTGTTACTTTGAGAGGGTTGTTGCCTGAGAAGGTTGATGTCTGAGAGGGTTGTTTGAAGAGAGGTTGTTATCTGAGGGGTTGTTGTTGAGAGGGGTTGTTGTCTGAGAGGGTTGTTGTCTAAGAGGGTTGTTGTTCTGAGAGGGTTTGTTGCTGGAGGGTTGTTGTCTGAGCGGGTTTTTTCTGAGAGGGTTGTTGTCTGAGAGGGTTGATTGCCCGAGAGGGTTGTTGTCTGAGAGGGTTATTGTATGAGAGGGTTGTTGTTGAGGGGTTTTTCTGAGAGGTTGTTGTCTGAGAGGGTTTTGTTGAATGAGGGTTGTTGTCTGAGGGGTTTTTGTTGTCTGAGGGGGTTGTTCTGAGAGGGTTGTTGTCTGAGAGGGTTTTGTCTGGAGGGTTGTTGTCTGGGGAGGGTTGTTGTCTGAGAGGGTTGTTGCCTGAGAGTGTTTTTTCCCAGAGAGGTTTTTCTAAAGGGGGTTTGGTTGTTGTCTGAGAGGGTTGTTGCAGAGGGGGTTTTGTTGTCTGAGAGGGTTGTTGTCTGAGAGGGTTGTTGTCTGAGAGGGTTGTTGTCTGAGAGGGTTGTGTTGCTGAGGGGTTGTTTGTCTGAGAGGGTTGTTCTTGAGAGGGTTGTTACGTGAGAGGGTTGTTGCATGAGAGGGTTGTTTTTGCGAGGGTTGTTGCAAGAGAGGGTTGTTATCTGAGAGGGCTGTTGTCTGAGATTTTTGTTGTTTCGAGAGGGTTGTTGTCTGAGAGGGTTGTTGTTTGAGAGGGTTGTTGCCTGAGGGGGTTTGTTGTGCTGATGAGGGTTGTTTTTCTGAGAGGGTTGTTGTCTGAGAGGGTTTGTTCCCCGAGAGGGTTTGTTGGGGGAGGGTTATTGTCTGAGAGGGTTGTTTGTCTGGAGGGTTGTTGTCTGAGAGGGTTGTTGCCTGAGAGTGTTGTTTCCAGAGAGGGTTGTTGTCTGAGAGGGTTGTTGTCTGAGAGGGTTGTTGGGCCAGAAGAGGGTTGTTTGTCTGAGAGGGTTGTTGTCTGAGAGGATTGTTGGCCGAGAGGGTTGTTGTTTTTGAGGGGTTTATGTCTGAGAGGGTTTGCTGCCCGAGAGGTTTGCTGCCTAAGAGGGTTGTTTGTCTGAGAGGGTTTTGTCTGAGAGGGTTTGTTGCTGAGGGGTTGTTGTCTGGAGGGTTGTTGTCTGGAGGGTTGTAGCTTGAGAGGGGTTTTTTGCTGAGGGGTTGTTGCCTGAAGGGCTGTGCTTTGAGAGGGTTGTTGCATGAGAGGGTTGTTGTCTGAGAGGGTTGCGTTTGAGGGGTTGTTGCCTGAGAGGGTTTTTTTAATTGAGAGGGCTATTCCCTGAGAGGGTTGTTGCTTAAGAGGGTTGTTGCCTGGAGAGGGTTGTTTCAGAGGGGGTTGTTGCTGAGAGGGTTGATGTTTTGGAGGGTTGTTGTCTGAGAGGGTTGTTGTCGGGAGGGGTTGTTGTCCGAGAGGGTTGTTGCCTGAGAGGGTTGTTTCTGAGAGGGTTGTTGTCTGAGAGGGTTGTTGCTTGAAGGTTGTTACGTGAGAGGGTTTTGCTGAGAGGGTTGATGTCTGAGAGGGTTTTGCAAGAGAGGGTTGTTATCTGAGAGGATTGATGTCTGAGGAGGTTGTTGTCGAGAGGGTTGTTGTTGAGAGGGTTGTTGTCTGAGAGGGTTGTTGCCTGAGAGGGTTGTTGTCTGGAGGGGGTTGTTGTCTGAGAGGGTTGTTGTCTAAAGAGGGTTGTTGCCGAGAGGGTTGTTGTCTGGAGGGTTATTGTCTGAGGGGGTTGTTGTCTGAGGGGGGTTTTTGTCTGAGAGGCTTGTTGTTCTGAGAGGGTTGTTGATGAAGGGTTGTTGCTGAGAGGGTTGTTGTCTGAGAGGGTTGTTGTGAGAGGGTTGTTGTCTGAGAGGGTTTTGTCTGAGAGGGTTGTTGTCTGAGAGGGTTTTGTCTGAGAGGGTTGTTGCCTGAGAGGTTGTTTTCCAGAGAGGGTTGTTGGCTGAGAGGGGTTGTTGCTGAGAGGGTTGTTGGGCAGAGAGGGTTGTTTTTGAGAGGGTTGTTGTCTGAGGAGGGTTGTTGTCTGAGAGGGTTGTTGTCCTGAGAGGGTTGTTGTCTGAGGGGTTGTTGTCTGAGGGGTTTTTGCTTGAGAGGGTTTTTTACGTGAGAGGGTTTTTGGGGCCTGAGAGGGTTGTTTTCTGAGGGGTTGTTGCAGAGAGGGTGTTATCTGAGGGGTTGTTGTCTGAGAGGGTTGTTGTCTGAGAGGGTTGTTGTCTGAGAGGGTTGTTGTTTGAGAGGGTTTTTGCCTGAGAGGGTTATTGTCTGTGGTGGTTTTTGTCTGAGAGGGTTGTCTGAGAGGGTTGTTGCCCGAGAGGGTTGTTGTCTGAGAGGGTTTTGTCGGGAAGGGTTGCTGTCCGAGGGGTTGCTGCCTAAGAGGGTTGTTGTCTGAGAGGGCTGTTGTTTTGAGGAGGGGTTGTTGCTTGAGAGGGTTGTTGTTGAGAGGGTTGTTGTTGAGAGGGTTTTTGCTTGAGAGGGTTGTTGTTGAGAGGGTTTGTTGTCTTGAGAGGGTTGTGTCTGAGAGGGTTGTTGCCTGAGACGGTTGTTGTCCTGAGAGGTTGTTGCCGAGAGGGTTGTTGCCTAGAGGGTTGTTGCCTGAGGGGTTGTTGTCTAAAGGATTGCGTCTGAGAGGGTTGTTGCCTGAGAGGGTTTTTAAATGAGAGGCTATTGCCTGAGAGGGTTGTTGCTTAAGAGGGTTGTTGCCTGAGAGGGTTGTTATCTGAGAGGGTTGTTGTCTGAGAGGGTTGATGTCTGAGAGGGTTGTTGTCTGAGAGGGTTGATGTCTGAGAGGGTTATTGTCTGAGAGGGTTGTTGTCTGAGAGGGTTGTTGTCTGAGAGGGTTGTTGCCTGAGAGGGTTGTTGTCTGAGAGGGTTGTTGTCTGAGAGGGTTGTTGTCTGAGAGGGTTGTTGCTTGAGAGGGTTGTTACGTGAGAGGGTTGTTGCCTGAGAGGGTTGTTTTCTGAGAGGGTTGTTGCAAGAGAGGGTTGTTATCTGAGAGGGCTGTTGTCTGAGAGGGTTGTTGTCTGAGAGGGTTGTTGTCTGAGAGGGTTGTTGCCCGAGAGGGTTGTTGTCTGAGAGGGTTATTGTCTGAGAGGGTTGCTGTCCGAGAGGGTTGCTGCCTAAGAGGGTTGTTGATGAGAGGGCTGTTGTTGAGAGGGTGTTGCTTGAGAGGGTTGTGCTGAGGGGTTGTTGTCTGAGAGGGTTGTGCTTGAGAGGGTTGTTGTCTGAGAGGGTTGTTGTCTGAGAGGGTTGTGTCTAAAGGGTTTTGGGGGGGGTTTGTTGTCTGGAGGGTTGTTGCCGAGGGGTTGTTCCCTGAGAGGGTTGTTCCTGAGGGGGTTTGGGTTGGGGGGTTGGTTAGAGGGTTTTGCCTGGGAGGGTTGTTAAAGGGGGGTTTTCCGGGAGGGGTTGTTTGTTGGGGTTGTTCCCGAGGGGTTTACTGGAGGGGTTGTGGGGGGGAGTTAAAGGGGGTTTTTTGGGAGGGTTGTTGTCAAAGGGGGTTTTTTAAG
>NC_069483.1:3571869-3591721 GCF_026875155.1 Cherax quadricarinatus
CATACGGGGCAGGCCCTTATCAAAACGACTCTCCCAAAGCTACTCAAGAAATAACTCCCGTACACCATGACACCAATCAAACCCAGTCCTCCCACTCATATATTTGTCCAGTCTCTTCTTAAAGGCTACCCAAGGTCCTAGCCTCTATCACCCCACTGGGAAGACTGTTCCACGCATCTACAACTCTGTTAGAAAACCAGTACTTACCTATGTCCTTTCTAAATCTAAATTTATCCAACTTAAATCCATTATTCTGGTTCTTACCTGGTTCGACACCCTCAGTACTTTATTAATGTCTCCCTTGTTTATGCCCGTCATCCACTTATACACTTCAATGATATCTCCCCTCATTCTACGCCTCTCCAGAGAGTGGAGATTTAAGGCTTTAAGTCTATCTTCATACGGGAGGTTCCTTACACAGTAAATCATTTTAGTCATTCTTCTCTGTATGTTCTCTAATGAGTCTATGTCCATCCTGTAGTAAGGAGACCAAAACTGAGCAGCATAATCTAAATGAGGCCTCACTAGTGATGTATAGAGCTGTAAAATAACTTTTGGACTTCTGTTACTTATACTTCTTGAGATAAATCCAAGTAATATGTTGGCCTTGTTGCGCACACTAAGGCATGCTGTCTTGGCTTTAGATTTCTGCTTACCATGGACTCCAGTCTTTTTCACATTCTGTATGACCAAGCTTCTACTTCACCTAGATTATAGCTTCGAGGGTTATTTTCATTACCAAGGGCAAGTACCTTACACTTTTCCACATTAAACTTCATCTGCCATTTTTCAGACCAAGACATTAATTTGTTCAAATCGTCCTGGAGTTCATTGATATCCTCCTCAGAGTGAATTATACGGCCTAACTTTGTATCATCAGCAAATTTACTCATGTCACTCGTAATCCCTTCATCAAGGTCATTAATGTAAATTATGAACAAGAGAGGGCCTAAAACTGATCCTTGTGGACGCCACTAGTGACTAATCCCCATTCAGATTTCACTCCATTAATGGTAACTCTCTGCTTTCTATTGGTAAGCCATGCCTCAATCCATGCTAGAGCTTTACCTCCTATACCATGAGCTGCCACTTTTCTTAAGAGTCTCTTGTGAGGTACTCTGTCGAAGGCTTTACTAAAATCCAAATAAACAATATCATATTCCTTATCACTGTCAACTGCCTCAAATGTTCTATTGAAGAACGTCAGTAAGTTTGTCAGGCAGGAACGACCTCTCGTGAATCCATGCTGAGATTCATTTATCAAGTTATGCTCTTCAAGGTGACTTCTGATAATGTCAGCTATAATTGATTCTAATAACTTGCCCACTATAGATGTCAGGCTTATTGGACGGTAATTTGAAGGAGTGGACTTATCCCCTGATTTAAATATAGGAACCACATTAGCCTATCACTCCTATCAAACACTCTCACGCATGCCTGCTGGAAGTCCAAGCCCCTCGCACACAAAACCTCCATTACCCCCTCCCTCCAACCTTTCCTAGGCCGACCCCTAACCCGCCTTCCTTCCACTACAGACTGATACACTCTTGAAGTCATTCTGTTTCCCTCCATTCTCTCTACATCTCCGAGCCACCTCAACAACCCTTCCTCAGCCCTCTAGACAACAGTCTTGGTAATCTCACTCCTCCTCCTGTCTTCCAAACTACGAATTCTCTGCATAATATTCACACCACACATTGCCCTCAGACATGACATCTCCACTGCCTCCAGCCTTCTCCTCGCTGTAACATTCATCACCCATGCTTCACACCCATATAAGAGCGTGGTAAACTATACTCTCATACATTCCACTCTTTGCCTCCAAGGACAAAGTTCTTTGTCTCCACAGACTCCTAAGTGCACCGCTCACCCTTTTCCCCTCGTCAATTCTATGATTCACCTCATCTTTCATAGACCCATCCGCTGACACGTCCACTCCCAAATATCTGAATACATTCACCTCCTCCATACTCTCTCCCTCCAATCTAATATCCAATCTTTCATCACCTAATCTTTTTGTTATCCTAATACCTTACTTTCTGTATTCATTTTTAATTTTCTTCTTTTACATACCCTACCAAATTCATCCACCAACCTCTGCAACTTCTCTTCAGAATCTCCCAAGAGCACAGTGTCATCAGCAAAGAGCAACTGTGACAACTCCACTTTATGTGTGATTCTTTATCTTTTAACTCCACGCCTCTTGCCAAGACCCTGCATTTACTTCTCTTACAACCCATCTATAAATATATTAAACAACCACGGTGACATCACACATCCTTGTCTAAGGTTACTTTTACTGGGAAATAATCTCCCTCTTTCCTACATACTCTAACTTGAGCCTCACTATCCTCGTAAAAACTCTTCACTGCTTTCAGTAACCTATCTCATATACCATGCAACTGCAACATCTGCCACATTGCCCCCTATCCACCCTGTTATACGCCTTTTCAAATCCATAAATGCCACAAAAACCTCTTTAGCCATATCTAAATACTGTTCACTTATATATTTCACTGTAAACACCTGGTCCACACACCCCCTACCTTTCCCAAAGCCTCCCTTGTCCATCTGCTATCGCGATTCTCCATCTCACCTTAATTCATTCACAATAATAACTCAACCAGGTCTACTCAACATACAATATCCCCCAATAATTTGCACTCCTCTTTTGGCCCGTTAGCTTTATACAAAGGAACTATGCATGCCTCGTCTGCCAATCCCTAGGTACCTTAACCCTTTCCATACATTATTAAATAATAGGCCCCAACCACTCCAAAACTATATCCCCATCCTGGTCCCCACCAGCTTATAACATTTCTATCATGTATCCATCAATCGCCCGCTGCTTACCCCCTTTCATTTTACCTAACTCCCCTCCCAACATCCCCCACACTCACAACTGGCTGGTTTTGCTTCCGTCTCTCCTACAAGATGTTATTCCTCCTTGCCCTACACACGAAATCACGCTTTCCCTATCTTCCATCAGCATTTAAACAATTCCTCAAAATATTCCCGTCCTATCTCCCAAAAACCTCAAACTCTCCATTAAATAACACTCCTCTCCTATTTTAAACTGCCAAATCCATTTGTTCTCTATTCTCCTAACATTGTTAATCTCACTAATTCCAAAACATATTACTTATATTCAACAAAATTTGTATGATAACATCTCACATACTTTCTCATTTGAGCTCTCTTTTTTAACAATGCTTCAACCACTCACTTAACCTCTCTCTTTTTTCTCCATATACTCTTCCTCCCCTTGCATCACTTCTACATTGTAAAAACTACTTGCATATGCTAACTTTTTCTCCTTTACACTCTCTTTACATCATCCTACCACCAATCGCTCCTTTTCCCCTCCACACCCACTTCAATGTAACCACCACACGTTCTGCTGAACCACTCTAACATTACTTTTAAAACCGTACCCAATACCTCTATCGACCATTGCCTATGCTCTTCATTAGCCCAACTATCCTCCAATAGCTGTTTATATCTTCCCCTAATTGCCTCCTCTTTTAGTTTATAAACCTTCACCTCTCTCTTCCTGAAGCTTTCTATTCTCCTTGCCATCCCATTCTACCTATTTACTCGACAGTGTACTACAACTAAGAAGTGATCTGAAAAATCTGTGGCCCCTCTATAAACATGAACATCCTGAAGTCTACTCAACAGTCCTTTATCTACCAATACTAATCCAACAAACTACTGTCATTTCGCCCCTACATCATATCTTGTATACTTTCTTTATGCCTCTTTTCTTAAAATATGTAATACCTATAACTAAACCCCTTTCTATACAAAATCAATCAAAGGCTCCCGATATCATTACAACCTGGCACCCCGCCAACTTACCTACCACACCCTCTCTAAAAGTTTCTCCTACTTAACATTCGGTCCCCTACCAACAAGTACTCTCTCACATGTTCAAAGTTTCCTATACAAATCACTTAACATCTTCCCAAAATCTCTCTCTCTCCTCTACATTCCTCTCTTCTTCCAGGTGCATACAACGCTTATTATGACCCACTTTTCGCATCCAGGCTTATACTTTAATCCACATAATCTTGAATTTAACACAATCCAATTCTCTTTCCTCCTTCCAAAACTGATCCTGTCAACCTTACTGCTACCCCTTCCTTTGCTCTAACTCTCTCAGATACTCAAAATATAATCCATTTATTTCCCCCCACTGAAACTCCTTCCCCTTAAATCCCCTACCCACCGTTGAGCTTGTTTCGCTTAGGTCCAGGACCTCCAACATCTTTCATCATAACATCAGCAATCATCTGTTTCTTGTCATCTTCACTACATCACGCACATTCAAGCATCCAGTTATTATAAAGTTTATCTTCATCTTTCTCTTACTTTCCACTTCTCCATGGACAAAAGAAGAAATAAAGAATAACAAGAGTGTGAAGGCATACACATGCCTGAAACACCTTCAGACAGTAATTTACCAAGGCTGTGCTCCTCCTCAGGAAAATTTAATGTATAGAAAAGAATAAAAAACTTCAGCTGACACACAAAAACCACTTATTATTAGAAAATATAAAATAAAAAACACTTAAATATGAAATATGATCCTACATTAAAGAAAATGAAAAATGAAAAATATAAATGATAACTGACTTCAACGCAATATAAATGTCTAATAAAACGTGGGATTCTGGTGTTGGTTACACTCGCGAGTTGTTGAAAAATCTGATCCGATGCTGATGATGGGGGGGGGGGGGTTCGCAGGTGTTGATGAACAACGCCATTCGCTCGTTCTTCACAGATATTACTAGCCGTCGCATAATCCTTCCAGATGACGGGAAGGCAGGTTTTCTCCACTGCAATGATGAAGGGTTAGATCCTGCTAACAACTTTGCATACACAAACAGGTAAGGTGGATCAAAATTTGTGAACATCTCTGAACGTTTAGTCCGTCTCCTTCAATCACTCTTTGATTGGCAGGTGACCCTCTCTGTCATCCAAGCTGGAAAGATAGACAGGTTACCCACTGCTTAATAAATCTCTCTCCATTGATAATTACAATACCTAAAAGACGTGGTGATTATACAACATTCAACTATAGGCAAGACAGGAAAGGACTACGATATTATTTAATGGTCAAAAATGAAGCATTCAACATATAACTCCACTAGAATACAAGGCAGGCATGTACTTACGTAGTGGCTGGTAGCTGTATGTCCTCTCAGAAAGTAGTAACGCAGATAGCCAGAAACCACGGTTCCAGTTGACTCACCTACCAATCCACCTGCCTGAGGTCACTGTCTATTCATATTGAGCTACCTGGCATTTATTCAAAGACCCTCTATGGGTAACGTGGGGGCGGCCTGGTCATTATTGTTACGAGAGGAGCGAGTGAGATAGAGTACGGCTGTAAGGGCGTTACACACATTATCTGTAATTATACGTACTACCGAGCCCTAACGTGAGTATATCTTTACTAATGAGACCACGTAGTCGAACTCAAAAAGATGCCGTGGATGGATTATCCTCCTCAGGACAAAAAATGATGATGAAGCATTGATAAATGATGATAAAAGTTTGTCTAATCTAACAGCAAATGCACTCAACTATTCCTTACCTCATGGTGTGAGCATTCACCTAGTTCTCCCTAAGAACGACATATGGATAAGCGTTTTTACTGGACAAGGAAAGAACAATCATTTCCTCATATTGTGACCACTTTATAGTAAGATTCCTGGAAGTCTCGCATATCAAAAGAGATCCTACAACGTAAACAGCAGCAGGAGATCGATAAAGAGCATCTTTAGCAAGTCTGATAAGACATTCCCTCTGATGGCTGACTACATCTAGGGCATTAGCACGAGAACGCATGGCTGCAAACCATGCTTCAAAGACTATGTACATGGCCATTGAATAAAGGTAACGCAATCAAGGAATCACGAGTATAACTATAATATCTCAGGTTGTCTGGGGTCTGTCTGTCAGTCGCTAAGGAAACTGTGAGGACTGAAGACAGGTCAACAGTAGCCTGAGAGTGGTCGAGTGACGACATTCACTAAAGTATCACTTACGGTATGTTGAGACATAATGGCAAAGGTAGCAACGAGAACAAATAAGGCAAAAATAATGTACAATTAAAATGGTATAAAATCTAGAATTGAAATAAAAGATATGCAACGAATTCTGCAGAAGGAATAAAAAAAAATAATGTCTAAGAAACACTGGTCAAGAGGAAGACAACTTGAAGGTCAAGAAAAAATTTACATTGAAATATACAAGTAAAAATATTACTGAGACTGAATAAATGCAAAAAGAGCTGTCTTTACTCTTGCCAATAAGAAATTAATTCATTAAATATAAAATCAATGTAAAAAGTATAAAATTAAAATTGATTAATTGTAACGGGAAAATTTTAGAAGTATTTTTCAAGAATGCATAAACGAGATTTAAAAATAATTCATAAAATATCAATAAGAAAAATAATTCACTGCATAACAAATCAACAAAATAATTCAATTGCCAGAACAATGCAACAGACATAATTCACACTGCAGAAACTAGTGCAACAAAATAATTCCACTGCAAGAACAAGTTGCAACAAAAAATTCACTGGCAGAACAAGTGCAACACAAATAAGGTGTAGAAATAATCACTGCAGTAATAAGTCTCACAGAAAACTCAGGTTAAAATAATACAATAAAATTATGAAGAAAAAAAACTGATTGAACATTTTAATCTCTTAATTGTAAATTAAACAAACAAGTTAACTCAAAACAGAGTAAGAAAACACTTTACGTTGAAAGTAAATTAAAATACCATCAAGAGTGAATTGTTTCAAAAGAATAAAAAAATATGGAAATAAAATAAAACAAAGGAACAAAACGGGTAGTGTAACACCATACAGTGGCAGGGCACACTTCGAATATTATAAATATTCTTACAACAAAATCCTGCTGTGACTGATAACGACAATACAACACAATCCTGCTGTGACTGATACGACAATACAAACAAAATCTTTTGCTGTGACAGATACGACAAAACTTTGCTGGCAAAAATAATGGTAAAAAACTCAGTCTGCGAAAAAAATTAGAGGAATGAGACACAGCTGGCATACGAAAAAAAAGACACACATAGAAATAAAGTGTATAATTTGAGTATACTGGTTGAATATCACTGCGTGAAATACAATGACAATTACTGAGAATACAACGCTGAAAGAATACAAATAAAAAAAAAATGAAACACTCACACAGAGTGGAGCTGATCTGTACACGCTACAACAATAATACTATACTACAGACGAGTACATAAAAAAAAAAAAACACAGATATAAAAAATATAAGATAATGAAAAACACCTGGAAAAATATTATAAAAACAATGATTAAAGAATTCTGCGTTTAACACGAAAACGCAAGGTTTTAGAGTACACAAGCAATATACAATAAATGTCTCACTACAACATGCAAATTCTTGAAATGCAAGAAAAAATTACTCTAAATTATCACTGAAAGTCTGTAGTAGTACGGTGTGATTACTGGTAATGAGGGGTCGGTCTTAGGTTTGTCCTGCGCGGTGACTGACTGACGGCCTCCTACACATACACCCCACTTTGTCGGAAGAAAGCGCTCTCTTACAATCATCTTGACAAATTAGTTGTAGCCCAAACAGATTAGGACCCGTTACAAGGGTGCAGAACAACTAACCACAAGGGTAGGTGGGTGGTCTGGTGGTGGGTGGATAGTGGTGTGGGAGGGAGAAGTAATGGTGGGTGATCCTCTCGCTGGGGCACTGCCGCGCACCCCCACTCTTAGCCCACGAGGTGTCTTGATAAGGCCGACTCTTATGCCACAGGAAAGTTGAAAACCACTCTTAGCATTCCAACAGGAGCACAAAGCGAATATAGACAATACTTCAGAGGAACTGCCTTACTTCGTACTGCGTGTCTTACTTCTCTGCTCGCATGCTGGGTTCGAAGCTGGGTTGGCTGACTGCTTACCCACGAGAATGGCTGGCTGAAGACGTGAAACGATCCCAAAGGCAAGAGGATCAGTTTGGATGACGGAGACAGGCTGGATGATAGGCCTGACTGGCGTTCACGTGTCCACAGTCTGGCTTACTGGACTGGCTTAATTGCAAAAGTCCTACCCGGTCCAACCCCTCGTGAGATTGAAGCAATCATCACACGAACTGAAGCCAGGAAGCTTGAAACGGCTGCAACAGGCTCGCAGGCTGTAGGTGGTGAGTGAGGTAGTGGCCTGTGGGTGACGGTTCACCATTGGAACCCTGACCGGCTACACACAACAGCCTTCTAACATCTTGAATTACCCTTAAAAACGTAAATCCCACCAACGGCTCCACACACTTGCCACCAATTATCAAGTGGGAGTTCGACACGTGGGATTAGGTAAAGAGAAACTCACGTAGGCTGTAGTACGTATAATTACAGATAATGTGTGTAACGCCCCTTAACACCGTACCTATCTCACTTGCTCCCTCTCGTAACACTGACTGACGGCGGGGCCGACCACGTACCCATAGAATGTCTTTGAATAATGCCCGGTCAGCACAATATTAATAGACAGTGACTCAGGCAGAGACGGTATGTTCGTGAGTCAACTGGCACAGTTGGTTATACTGGTAACAGGTTAGTCAACTACTGCTATGTTATGATTACTGTTTGTTACGGACCCCACACGTCAACCTTTGGGGGGAAGAAGGAGGGGAAGGGAATAGAGCGGGAGCTAGACTGACCCTACCTAAACAAGCAGCCGGCAAGCAAACTAAGTCACTTTTTGGAGGGAGGTGGAAAAAAGGGGTGGGGGAATACGGGAGCGGGTCTTACCCTACCTAAACAATTAGCCGCAATGAACTATTGTACTATTCGCTAACTCCTATCTAATGTACTTTTCCCTCACATATCTCCACCATACCAAGACTTATATTCAAGGAGTATATGAAGAATAGGTGAGGGAAAAGTCTAACATGTGGAAGTCGCATAAGGCAACAAATCTTCTACTGACTGTCATGACTTAACCAGTCAGAGAAATAGTTGGATGAACCATTGATATACACAATATGGAACTTAAAAGCTGGAGTACCAATGTCCACCTCAAGAGGCGACTGTTATTTCCCTTAAAAGTTTCTAGGTATATCAAATAAAATTTAAGTTTGGAGATACCCCAAAAAGGGCCAAACATTCCTTTTCTATTGTGGAGTATCTCATTTCTACAGGAAGGAGTTTCCGGCTTAGGAAGCATACAGGGAAGGGAGTACCATCATGGTTTTGGGTAGAAAACACAGCACCTAAGCCAGTATTGGAGGCATCAGTTCTCAAACAAAATGTTTTATTAATATCTGGAATCTTAAGTATAGGGTCTTTCAAAAAGATACTTTTAATCTCATTAAACTTTTCCCGAGCTACGTCGGAAAGTTCAAAAGGTTCCTTCACTGACTTTTTAAGGAAGTCAGATAAGATGTCTGTAAGATCAGTAGGTTCGGAAAAAACCGTGCATAAAAATTTACAGAACCAAGAAAGCTACTCATGAGCTTCTTGGTTTTGGGGAATTTAAATTCTAATTAAAGCTTGATCTTACTGGAAGAGGCTGCAGAGAGTTTTAGAAAGTATCAGTCCAAGATATCTAATCTTGTTATCCCCAAAGGGAAAGCATTTCTTCGGCTTGGCATTGAGGCCATGGGGAGCGTAACCTACGCAAAACTGATGTTAATGTTTGGATATGTTCGCCCCACGTGGATGTCATTACGTAAATGTTATGAAATAAACTGAAACATTTGGCATATTACCCAAGACCTTTCTCATCAGTCTCACGTAGGTAGCACAGGCAGTTACCAAACCGAAGGGCATAGTTCTATATTGCATCAGCCCATGGTGTGTAGGAAAAGCGGTTGTACTGCTTAGAAGAAGGATCTAACATTACTTGATGATATCCCTGCGAAAATATCAGTCTCTGAAAAAAAGGGAAAGAGTCATAAAATTTGTGTAGATCGCTATCTATGAAGGGATGGGCTCAGCATCCCACCGAGTTATAGCATTAAGGCCTCCGAAGTCAATAGCAAGTCTATATGAATTATCCTCCTTCTTAACCATGACTACTGGTGAACAATATGAAGATACTGAAGGTTTAATGATCTTTAATTTTAATAATTTGTCTACCTCTCGGTCAAATGCATCCCTAAGGTGAACTGGAACTGGGTATAATTTTCGTTTGATAGGATTGTCCGTCACTAAGTCAATCTTATGGACTACCGTGGAGGTAACACCTGGGATATCAGTAAAGACGTCTGAAAAGTTACTCACACATTGAAGTAGTTCATGTCTTTAGGTCATCCAAAGATTCATTAATATTAATTTGGTTGTCCCCGAGTGGTCAAGAGCCCACCAAGTCATGTAGTTCTTCATCTATAGTCTAAGTTAGAGGTGTAAATTTACACACACCTTACATTCTTCAGTTGTCTTATCAAGTTCGTGTGGAAAAACTAAGTCAAAGTTATTAAGGCAGTTAACCGAATTTCTTCGGTAATATTTCTTAAGGATTTTTGATATGATAAAGCTTAGGTTTTCCCCTTGACTTCTATGAGGTAGTCAATTTTCCCCACAAATTTTTAATACTTTATATGGACCTTTCCATGCTACTAATAATTTATTTGACTTGATAGGCAAAAGTACCAGGACTTCATCTCCTACTTTAAAACTTCTCCTCTGATTTTTGGGAATCAAAATTTTTTTTGTACTGGTCCAATGAAAAGCTTAAGTTTTTCGAAACTTTTGTCAGAGGTCCCCTCAAGTTTGGATCTAAGGTCAAGGAGAAACTGGTAAGAAGACTGAACCTCTGCATTTACCTCCTCATTAGTCCATAAGTCATGAAGGATGGACAATGGGCCTTTTGGCCTGTCTACCATAGAGAAGTTCAAAAGGTGAAAACCCCAAAGACTCACTGGGAATTTCCCTCATGGCAAACAAAGCACAGGGTAGGTAACGATGCCACTCCTTAGGTTTAAGGGAGCAAAGTTTCCCTTTAAAAAATGGACTTGAAAATTTGAATGCTGGCGCTCAATTCTTCCTTACAGCTGGGATGATAGGGTGTGGGTGAATAGAGGCTTCACTCCAGAAGTTGGTAGAGATGTTGGCATTAAGTCAGAGGTGAATTGTGGCCCCACGGTCAGACAAAATTTCTCTAGGGATGCCCACTCTGGAAAAGATGGACAAAAGGGCTTCAGCCACCTCTGTAATAGTTATGGTCTTTAAGGGTACGGCTTCAAGGAAACTCGAAGTATAATCAACTAATGTTAATATATATCTATGTCCCCAAGATGAAAGTGGAGAAAAAGGACCAACGATTTTCAATAGCTACTCTTTCAAACGGTACCGTAAAGATAGGCATTTTGACCATAGGTACTCGCTGGTACCTCGGGAGGATGACAGTTGGCAAACTTTACACGACTACAATAGGTAGTGACATCTGAGGACATTTTTAGCCAAAAATGGGTTTTCCCTAATTTTATTTAAAGGTTTTACGATGCGAGAAATGTCGGCACTGGCAGGTCTGAGCCATTTTAAGAAACAGTCTCTCTGCATTGACTTGGAACAACTAAGATGGAATAGTCTGTCTCTTTCTGAATTTAATTTGAATAACTGACTTGTACAAGATACCTTTTATATATTAAAATTTTTATATGAAAAGTTTTTCCTTTGGATAACTTGATTTTGTTTAGCGGCATTAGGGCCCAATTCTGAAGAGAAGGGCAATTACGTTGTAAATTGACAAAGGAGTCCTTCGATATGTCTAAAGGTTTAAAGTCAGGGAAAATCAAAGGATGGATAGTAGGAGAAGCCTGGGCTTTGGTCTGAGCCCTAGTCAATGACATTTATGGTATCGGAGGTGATATCTTCACTTTCATCTAACAAGTGAACCGGTGACCCTACTACCTCGCTTTCGAGAGTAGCATCACTGGTTTTTTAATCCCACATGAATCTCGCGAGACATTGTTATCTAAAACTTTCGAGGGGGCTTCTCTGATTCACAGGAAGAAGATCTGAAAAGTTTATGTCTACTTTTGGTGGCTAAAAGGGTCAACCTCAGAAGGAAGAATGGCACCTTTTACATTACCTATTAGTACGGAGCAAGAAGTGATGGGGGCTAGTGCGGCTTCAGACCAACCTGTGAACCATTTAGACCTAATGTAACAACGGATGGTAGGAAAAGGTGTCCCGTACGGCCCAAGTAGTCTGAAAGTATAGCAGAGGAATGAGTTTCTTTAAGGTTAGGGACAGGCTTATCAGAAATGGGCTATCATGTGCATCCAGTGTCTCGTAAAAAGGTAGATACATTAAAGTCCATTAATGTTCCGAACAGAAGGGTGCTTGGTCATTACAGTCTTTAAAACATCTTCCAATTTTTGGACCTTCTTAGAAGACAATCTGGACGTTTATGTCCCTTAACACCACACAAATGAAAACAAGAATAAAAGAAGTCATTTTACCCTTTTCCCCTAGAGACTTTGATTTCTTAGATCTGATGAACCCTTGCCCTTAGGGTTCGATCCCTTCAGTCTTTATAGGAATTGTGAGCCTCAGCATACAGGTCGGCAGCCTCAGCAACTTCTCAGCTTAATTTAGGTTACGTTCTCTAATGAATGTTCGTATCTGGTGGGGAAGAGCTGTCAGGAACAGGTCAGCAACCATAAAGTCTCTAAGAGATTCATAATTGTGATCAATTCCTGAACTCTCTATCCAAAAGTCGAACAAACGAAAGAGTGTTACCTGTAACTGCTGGGAAAATTCTGGCCAGGCTTTTAAGGTGGCATACCTGAAATCTTTCCTGTATGAATTAGTGGTTTTTTTATATGCTTTAAGGATTGCCTTCTTCAGTAGGTTATTATTACATATAATATCCTGCGACAAAGTTTCATAGATATTCAAAGCAGTACCAGAAAATAACATTCCTAACCAAGTAGCCCAGGTGTCAGCAGGCCATTCACAGAGGGTAGCGGTATTTTCAAACCTGATAATGTATGAAGTTATGTCTTCACCCTCTGTGACGGGAGGTAAATTAGGTGTTGGAATATGTGCACTAGCTGCAAAGTTGTTCCATTACTCTTCATCTAACTGCTGTTGTGAGAAAGTTAACTTTTTATTCTCTAATTCAAGGCGAGCTTGTTCGAGGTCACTATCCTTTTCTCTTTCCCTTAACTCATGTACTCTATCCTTTGCTCTTTCCTCAAGTTCTTTAATTTAACTTTTTCCTCACGTATTTTTGCTTGTTCCTCACGTATTTTAGCTTGTTCCCCACGTTCTCTAGCTCTTTCCTCACGATCAAGTTTTATTACGCTCTTTTTTTCTTCTCGCTATCTTTCTAACTGTCTTTTTTGCTTTCTCTTTCAATTCTCTCTCTCTCTTTTTCTCCGTCTTTCCTTTTTTGTCTCTCTTCTCTCTCAATTCTCTCTTTCAAAATTTTTTCCTGGTCTTAGCACTAATGAAAAATTCTAAATTTTTCCCTGTTATTCCTAAATTACTTCCAGCGTTCATCCTAAACTTGTATTCCTCCATACTTGCAAGAATAACTTAAACTATCAGGGGAAATGAAACGGGTATTAAAGAAAATGGAGGGTTCAATTCTTGCTCCGCTCAAACTGTAAATAAACCAGAGGGCTCGATCCCTGCTTCAATTAAACAATATGTATTAATGAAAACGAACGGTTCTATGCCGGCTCCGATCAAACAGTAAGTAGAATGGGGTCCCTTGACCATCCAATCTTCTCACCAAACAAATTTAAGGGGTGTCCTACGACAGTTCCCTTGTATAATAAAGAGCTCAATGAAACAAATTGTCACTGGAAAATATCGGGTTTCCCCAGAGTCTAATCCTCCAAAGTGTTTCAAGCTCGAACAAAAAGGTGGCAGAATAAATATTTTATCCTGCCTGACTTGACTTACAAATAAAATTTAGACTATAACAATCACCAAATCTTTTAAATAACTGTACTGTAGTCTACCATAGAGAATGATTACTCATGGCTGGTGGTAACCGTCTGTGGAAAAGCGGTGTTGAAGTTCAATGGTAGATTCGAGATGGAGTTGAATCTTGATTCAGTCGAGTTGATCTGCAAGGTCGCCACTTGTGAAGGCTTACTCAGCCCTGTAACAACTTCAGACAGTATTACCAAGGCTGGCTCCTCCTCAGGAAAATTAATGTATTTAGAAAAGATAAAACTGACAAAAATAAACACTTTATTATTTAGAAAATAAAAATATAAAACACTTAAATATGAAATATTAATCCCACATTAAAAAAATGAAAAATGAAAAAAATAAATGATAACTGAATTCAACGCTAATATAAATGTATATAAAACGTGGGTGTCTGGTGTTGGTGACACTGCGTGTTGTTGAAATCTAGCCGTTGCTGATGATTTGGGGGGGGGGGTCGCAGGTGTTGATGACAACCCATCGGCTCGTTCTTCACAGATTTCTAGCCATCCATAATCCTTCCAGATGACGGGAAAGCAGGTTTTCTCCACTGCAATGATGAGGGGTTTAGTCCTGCTACTCGCATACACAAACAGGTAAGTGGATCAAAATTGGGACATCTTTCCCAACGTTAGTCCGTCTCCTTCATTCTACTCGTTGATTGGCAGGTGAACCCTTTCTGTCATCCAAGCTGGAAAGATAGACAGGTTACCCACTGCTTAAGAAATCATCTTATGATAAGTACATACCTAAAAGATGTGGTGATTATTACAAAGTCAACTTAGAGCAAGACTGAAAGAACTAAGTTTATTATTGGTCAAAAATGAAGCTTTCAACCAAATAAAAACCACTACAATACAAAGGGAGGCATGTATTACAGTAGTGCTGGAGCTGTGAGTCTAGTGGGTTACTGTTTGGACCAAGCCCCCCACGTCACCTTTCGGGGGGGGGGGAAGAAGGAGGGGGAAAGGGAAATGGGAGCTAGACTGACCCTACCTTAACAAGCAGCCGGCAATCAAACTATCACTTTCTGGGGGGGGGAGAAAAGGCGGGAATAACGGGAGCCAGACTTACCTTACCTTAACAAGTAGAGGCAAGCAAACTATTTACTTTCGGGGAGGGGGAAATAGGGGGGGGGAAGAGGGAGGGGGAGGGATAGCGGGAGCTGGACTTACCCTACCTTAACAAGTAGCCGGCAACGAAAATATTGTTACTATATCGCTACTTCCTATCTATTGAACTTTTCCCTCACAAAAAGCTATTTTGAAAAAGGAGAAAACCTAGATGTATTTTTATATATGCATGTGCGTGTGTGTGAAGTGTGACAAAGTGTAGTGGAGTAGCAAGATATCCCTGTTATCTAGCGTGTTTATGAGACAGAAAAAGACAAACCAAACAAACCTACCATCATGCAAAACAGTTATAAGTTTCTGTTTCACAGTTATCTGGCAGGACGGTAGTACTTCCTGGGTGGTTGCTGTCTACCAACCTACCACCTAATATATATATTAAATTTTTATTTTTTATTTAAATCATCGGCCTTTTAAAAACACTGGTGAGGACAAGACCTTTAGGTTACTCTACATAAGTACATCAGGTTTGGTTGAATCCAGTAAACTAAATTAACTACAACCAGACAAAAAAGACTAAACAGGAGTGAAAATGGATACTTACAGATTTGATGGGAACCGAAAGTGACTGCAATCCCCTCGGAGGGTCCCACGTCAACTCCAACTGGGTGGAAAAAGGGGAAAGGAGGGAAAGTAGCAGTAACAGTCCACACACCTTTCAGAACAAGCATTCACCCAAGACATTGGTCAAGGCAATGGCTTAAGCCGGTTGGGAGAAATTGGAGCTGTGTACGAATTGGTATTTTAATACCGACAAGATGAGAGTAAGACACATGTGCAACATCTGGGTATCTTTATTGTAGACGTTTCGCCATCCAGTGGCTTTATCAATACAAATTCCAGGACATAACTTGAAGACAGTAGAACTATGTACAGAAGATGAGGTATTCAGTCCCTCAACCTAGGAGTAGGTGCGAACAGCACCATTTGTCGTGGAGATTTTGAAGCAGAAGAAAGAATCCTGGCGCTTATATAGTAACGTCAGGTGAAGCAGACGAGGGCAAATTCACTGGTGGGCGGGATTCCCCAGGGGAAGTAGGTCCTTCCCAAAGAGAATGGGTTAGTTGTAGTAGTAGTTGTCGTTTGTTGTGAAGGTTATGTACATGTCCTCAGAATTAAGATTCCATGATGTTGCAGTGTCTGACAAGTTGTGTACGAATGGTAAAATAATACCGACAAGATGAGAGTAAGACACATGTACAACATCTGGGTATCTTTTTGTAGACGTTTCGCCATCCAGTGGCTTTATCAATACAAATTCCAGGACATAACTTGAAGACAGTAGAACTATGTACAGAAAGATGAGGTAATCAGTCCTCAACCTAGGAGTAGGTGCGAACAGCCCATAGTCGTGGAGATTCTGAAGCAGAAGAAAGAAACCTGGCGCTTATATAGTAACGTCAGGTGAAGCAGACGAGGGCAAAATTCACTGGTGGGTGGGATTCCCCAGGGAAGTAGGTCCTTCCCCAAAAAGATGGGTTAGTTGTAGTAGTAGTTGTCGTAGTTGTGAAGGTTATGTACATGTCCTCAGAATTAAGATTCCATGATGTTGCAGTGTCTGACAAGTTGGGGAATCCCGCCCACCAGTGAATTTGCCCTCGTCTGCTTCACCTGACGTTACTATATAAGCGCCAGGATTCTTTCTTCTGCTTCAGAATCTCCACGACTATGGTGCTGTTCGCACCTACTCCTAGGTTGAGGGACTGATTACCTCATCTTCTGTACATAGTTCTACTGTCTTCAAGTTATGTCCTGGAATTTGTATTGATAAAGCCACTGGATGGCGAAACGTCTACAATAAAGATACCCAGATGTTGCACATGTGTCTTACTCTCATCAGAATTGGAGCTGCCTCGCATAGACCAGTAGGCCTGTTGCAGTGTTTCTTCTTTCTTATGTTCTTGTGAGGGCAAATATTCTATTAGTGGGATGGATCTGTGAAGGACCTGCCTAGTATGGGCCAACAAGCCTACTGCAGTGTTCCTCCTTTCTTATGTAAATGGTTCAAGTCGGACCGAAACGTCGTCGAAAGCTTCTCTCTTCTATGTGCGGGTTATTTGTGTATCGTTCCAGTCACGGTATTGTGACTTTTTTTGTTATTTTCCATTTTCTGCCATTTTTTTCAACTTCATGGCACTAAAAAACCTCTTTCTAGTGAATGTTTTGCTTCACATGTTGCACCTTGTAGTTTGTGTTGCAACATTGTCTTTCAGAATGGAAATATAAACACATATGCAGTATAATGTGATCCTTTATTGACTACGTTTCGCCCACACAGTGGGCTTTTTCAAGTCACAAACAGAACTACCTGGGGTGGAAGGAACGCGAGTATTTATAGTCAGGTTCAGAATGCTGAGGTCAGGTGAAGAATGCTGCATCTGATGATGTACCGAGTGGGGTTATAGAGTCTAAAAACTTGGGTAGCTTGGAAAGGAGATTGGACAAGTTTGTGAGCAGACCTTCTACAGTGTTCTTATGTGGGATAGCGATGAAGAAGTTTCTTGGCAAGTGGTTCAGCTATGTTATAGAAGCCACTATTCTGGTTGAAGTTGTCGGATATAGAAATAAGTGATGATTCCAGGATTCTTCGGTATTGAGTGTTGTCTTCTGAGGTGATAAGTCTTGAGTTTCTGTAGTTTATCAAGTGGTTGTGTGAATTACGGTGTTGTACACAGGCATTCCTTGTGTCGTCAGACCTGCTTGCGTATTGGTGTTCAGAAATACGTGTTTGGAGGTCCCTTGATGTTTCGCCAACGTATAACTTGTTGCCAGTCATTACAAGGGATTATGTATACCCCTGCAGAGGGTGGAAGCTTGTCCTGTCTATCACTGGTAATGTCCTTGATGGTCGTCAGAAACTGACGTTTAACTCATCTGAGAGAAAATTTATGTGAAGAACGACACACTCCTTTGGTTATGAGGTCACGGCATTTTTTCGATGGTTCGAGTTGAATGTCCCATTTGATTTTCCAGAGTTTCCAGGCTTCCAGATGCCCCCAAACATAGAATCTTCACAATTTTGCTTTCTGTTGGCTAGATTTTGTGAAGGTTGAGTTCTCTACTTGTGCAGTTTTTGGATCCGAACCCACCTGTAGTAAGACTGTTCAACAGCCTTCCATCAGACATATGGAAAATTACCAATAGACCCCTGGATACCTTCAACTGGACGCTGCGTTGGACGGATACCTAAATACTGGATCAGCCAGGCTGTGATTATACGTTGGACTACGTCCGGTCAGCAATAACAGCCTAGTCGATCAGGCCCTGATCCACCGGGAGGCCTAGTCAAGGATTGGGCCTCGGGGGCGCTGACCCCCGGAACACCCTGCAGGAAGACTTCAAGTAGCGTCACCAACAGCAATTTGAAGACCTATTCCAGACCTTCCGTGATAAATTAGTCGAATTTTTGAGACCTCCAGCTAAATCCCTGTTTTGTATTTCTAGATCTGTATTTATATCCTGAGAAATACCAAGATCACTATCCCCAGCTGGTGCACTGTGTCATCAGAAATACCAAGATCACTATCCCCAGCTGGTGCACTGTGTCATCAGAAATACCAAGATCACTATCCCAGCTGGTGCACTGTGTCATCAGAAATACCAAGATCACTATCCCCAGGCTGGTGCACTGTGTCATCAGAAATACCAAGATCACTATCCCCAGCTGGGGCACTGTGTCATCAGAAATACCAAGATCACTATCCCCAGCTGGGCACTGTGTCATCAGAAATACCAAGATCACTATCCCCAGCTGGTGCACTGTGTCATCAGAAATACCAAGATCACTATCCCCAGCTGGTGCACTGTGTCATCAGAAATACCAAGATCACTATCCCAGCTGGTGCACTGTGTCATCAGAAAATACCAAGATCACTATCCCCAGCTGGTGCACTGTGTCATCAGAAATACCAAGATCACTATCCCAGCTGGTGCACTGTGTCATCAGAAATACCAAGATCACTATCCCCAGCTGGTGCACTGTGTCATCAGAAATACCAAGATCACTATCCCCAGCTGGTGCACTGTGTCATCAGAAATACCAAGATCACTATGTTACGGTTCAAATCTTAATCTTCAGCCAGGTTAGTTGCACTCCGTAACAACACACTTCATAGAATGAGAGGATATGGTTCCAAACTTAGAAATGTAAGGCACAAATAATAGTTACTCAAGTCTTTTCAGTTTCTTTTTTATTTAAAAGTTTAAATACTTTAGATATTCATAAATATCTATTAAATATCACTGTCAGAAACTTTCCTTCACACAAGAAAACTCTTAAATAGAATGTACATGTCAATATGGTCAATACACTTGATAATGATCAGAGGAATATTACAGCTTCCTCAATAGTAACATTACTTGTGTGTAAGTACATATATTGAGAATTAACACTTTCACTGAGTAACTCCCTGGCATAAGGAATATATCACAAAGTTCTAAGCTTGACACTGGTCGTCACATCGTAACCTGAAGATAACTGTATATAATTGTCAGCAGACTTCACAATAAACCACAAGCTGGTTCAGGAGTTTCTATAACACAATTTTATATCCAAGTGAGAATAAGGCGGAGTACTAGAAGGGTAGCTCAGTCAATGTACACTGAGTCGGAGTACTAGGAGGGTAGCTCAGTCAATGTACACTGAGTCGGCAGAGAGAGTGAACTGCCACCGACAGTAAATCCCTTCTTGACATCAACTCGTCAAAAGGGGAGAGGGTAGAGCGGGCAAACTACCCACCAGAACCTTG
>NC_069483.1:3592221-3616993 GCF_026875155.1 Cherax quadricarinatus
GGCAGGGGGGGGAAGCTTCAAGGCATGATTACCTCATTCTCCTCCTATTCTTCAAGATTCTCCTTTGTATGGACTGATGAAGCCACTGTGTGGCGAAACGTTTCCTCAATAAAGATACCCAAGAGTTGCCCATGTGTCTAATTTATCAACATGTCGGTTCTCTGAACCATTCATCTACAAAGCTGTCAGACACTGCATCTTCTTGGGATCTTAATACTTGGGAATTCTTCGCTTGCCTAATTCTTGGCACGACCTACTTCAACATTGAATAAGTGTTACACTGCCTCTGACTGCTTCACCTCTCCTGCCAACGGTATATAAGCTCCTTCTCAGCACGTATGCCGTATTCTATTCAAGATTGATGGACTGACCACATCGACTCAAGGTTGAGGGACTGATTACCTCATTCTCCTCCTATTCTTCAAGATTCTCCTTTGTATGGACTGATGAAGCCACTGTGTGGCGAAACGTTTCCTCAATAAAGATACCCAAGAGTTGCCCATGTGTCTAATTTATCAACATCTATCGAAACAGGGAGATTGCCTGAGGCATGGAAGACAGCAAATGTAGTCCCAATCTTTAAAAAAGGAGACAGACATGAAGCATTAAACTACAGACCAGTGTCACTGACATGTATAGTATGCAAAATCATGGAGAAGATTATCAGGAGAAGAGTGGTGGAACACCTAGAAAGGAATGATCTCATCAACAGCAGCCAACATGGTTTCAGGGACGGGAAATCCTGTGTCACAAACCTACTGGAGTTCTATGACATGGTGACAGCAGTAAGACAAGAGAGAGAGGGGTGGGTGGATTGCATTTTCTTGGACTGCAAAAGGCGTTTGACACAGTTCCACACAAGAGATTGGTGCAAAAAACTGGAGGACCAAGCAGGATAACAGGGAAGGCACTACATGGATCAGGGAATACTTGTCAGGAAGACAGCAGCGAGTCATGGTACGTGGCGAGGTGTCAGAGTGGGCACCTGTGACCAGCGGGGTCCCGCAGGGGTCAGTCCTAGGACCAGTGCTGTTTCTGGTATTTGTGAACGACATGACGGAAGGAATAGACTCTGAGGTGTCCCTGTTTGCAGATGATGTGAAGTTGATGAGAAGAATTCACTCGATCGAAGACCAGGCAGAACTACAAAGGGATCTGGACAGGCTGCAGACCTGGTCAGCAATTGGCTCCTGGAGTTCAATCCCACCAAGTGCAAAGTCATGAAGATTGGGGAAGGGCAAAGAAGGCCGCAGACGGAGTACAGTCTAGGGGTCAGAGACTACAAACCTCACTCAAGGAAAAAGATCTTGGGTGAGTATAACACCAGGCACATCTCCTGAGCGCACATCAACCAAATAACTGCTGCAGCATATGGGCGCCTAGCAAACTCAGAACAGCATTCCGACATCTTAATAAGGAATCATTCAGGACCCTGTACACCGTGTATGTTAGGCCCATATTGGAGTATGCGGCACCATTGGGAACCCACACCTAGCCAAGCACGTGAAGAAACTAGAGAAAGTGCAAAGGTTTGAAACAAGACTAGTCCCAGAGCTAAGAGGTATGTCCTACGAGGAGAGGTTAAGGAAAATCAAACCTGACGACACTGGAGGACAGGAGAGATAGGGGGACATGATAACGACATACAAAATACTGAGAGGAATTGACAAGGTGGACAAAGACAGGATGTTCCAGAGATTGGACACAGTAACAAGGGGACACAGTTGGAAGCTGAAGACACAGATGAATCACAGGGATGTTAGGAAATATTTCTTCAGCCACAGATAGTCAGTAAGTGGAATAGTTTGGGAAGCGATGTAGTGGAGGCAGGATCCATACATAGCTTTAAGCAGAGGTATGATAAAGCTCACGGCTCAGGAGAGTGACCTAGTAGCGATCAGTGAAGAGGCGGGGCCAGGAGCTCGGACTCGAACCCCCGCAACCTCAACTAGGGGAGTACACATACATACACACACACACACACACGCACACACACACCCCACACACACACACACACACACACACACACACACACACACACACACACACACACACACACAAGCAGAGGTATGATAAAGCTCAAGGTTCAGGGAGAGTGACCTAGTAGCGACCAGTTAAGAGGCGGGGCCAGGAGCTTGGATTCGACCCCTGCAATCTCAACTAGGTGAGTACACACACACACTGAAAGAGAGAGTGCAAAAACGAAAGGAGGAATGGGAGGAAATGACAAAGAAGAGCAGAAGAATAACCCAGGCACATGTGGAAGGGCAAGCACACACCCCAGAAACTCCTGCAGAAGGACTCCAACCACAACACCCTCAAGGCAACTGAACAATCTGAACCAACAATTACACACCGATCCCTCTGTTCCCACCCACTGCACCACGAACCCTACCCCTACAGCAACCCCCTATGGGAGCTCTTCCTCCACCTCGACTGCAACCCCCCCACAGGCCCCCACCAGGGCTCCTGGTCTCCCAACCCCAGTATTCCCCCAGGACCACAGTTACAGTATTAGAACAGAAGTTGAAGGTTTGGTACACAAATGCGGATGGATTATCGAATAAATATAAGGAGAGGCAAGAAAGAATCAACGAGAAGTCCTCAGATATCATAGCAGTTACAGAAACAAAACTCACTGAGACAATAACAGATGCAATCTTCCCACGAGAATATCAGATCATAAGGAAAGATAGAAGAGGCAGAAGGGGAGGAGGGGTTGCTCTGCTTGTAAAAAAACGATGGAAATTCGAGAAAATGGGAGGCATAGACGAGACAGGAGAAAGGGACTACATAGTAGGTACACTTCAGTCTGGGGAGCACAAGGTGGTCATTGCAGTGATGTATAATTCACCACAGAACTGCAGGAGGCCAAGAGAGGAATATGAAGAGAGCAACAGAGCAATGGTGGACACACTTGCTGAGGTGGCAAGAAGAGCTCACTCTAGCAGAGCAAAGTTGCTGGTTATGAGTGATTTCAACCACAGGGAGATTGACTGGGAAAACCTGGAGCCACATGGGGGTCCCGAAACATGGAGAGCTAAGATGTTGGATGTGGTGCTGGAAAACTTCATGCACCAACATGTTAAGAACACTACCATAGTGAGAGGGGAGGATGAACCAGCAAGATTGGACCTTGTGTTCACCATGGGCAGTTCAGACATTGAGGACATCACATATGAGAGTCCCCTAGGAGCTAGTGACCACGTGGTTCTGTGCTTTGAACACATACTAGAGTTGCAAGTGGAGAGAGTAACAGGAGTTGAATGGGAAAAGCCAGACTATAAAAGAGGGGACTACATAGGTTTGAGGAACTTTCTGCAGGAGGTTCCGTGGCACAGAGAACTGGCAGGAAAGCCATTAAATGAAATGATGGAATATGTAACAACAAAATGCAAGGAGGCAGTAGAATGGTTTATTCCCAAGGGCAACAGAAACAATGGGAAGACCAGACGGTGTAAGGAGGCAAAAACTAAGTGCAATAGAGAATGGAAAAAGTACAGAAGGCAGAGAGCACATGAAAATAGGGAGATTAGTCGCAGAGCCAGGAACGAGTATGCATAGGTAAGGAGGGAGGCCCAGCCACAGTAGAAAAATAACATAGCATCGAAAGTCAAGACTGACCCGAAACTGTTGTATAGCCACATCAGGAGGAAGACAACAGTCAAAGACCAGGTGATCAGACTGAGGACAGAAGGTGGGGAACTCACAAGAAATGATCAGGAGGTATGTGAGGAGCTAAACAGGAGATTTAAGGAAGTTTTTACAGTAGAGACAGGAAGGGCTCTGGGAAGACAGCACAGAAGGGAACATCAAGAGGGAATATACCAACAAGTGTTGGATGACATACGAACAACCGAGGAGAAGGTGCAGAAGCTACTAAGTGACCTTGATACCTCAAAGGCAATGGGACTGGACATCTCCCTCTGGGTCCTTAGAGAAGGAGCAGAGATGCTGTGTGTGCCCCTAATCACAATCTTCAACACATCCCTTGAAACTGGGAAACTACCTGAGATACGGAAGACGGCAAATATAGTCCCCATATTTAAGAAAGGAGACTAAAACGAGGCACTAAACTACAGACCTGTGTCTCTGACATGTATTGTGTGCAAAGTCATGGAGAAGATTATCATGAGGAGAGTGGTGGAACACCTGGAACGGAACAAGATTTTAAAAGAAAACCAGCATGGATTCATGGAAGGCAAATCCTGTGTCACAAACCTTCTGGAGTTTTATGACAAGGTAACAGAAGTAAGACACGAGAGAGAGGGGTGGGTTGATTGCATTTTCCTGGACTGCAGGAAGGCCTTTGAGACAGTTCCTCACAAGAGGTTACTGCAAAAGCTAGAGGATCAGGCACACATAACAGGAAAGGCACTGCAATAGATCAGACAATACCTTACAGGGAGGCAACAACGAGTCATGGTACGTGACGAGGTGTCAGAGTGGGCGCCTGTGACAAGCGGGGTTCCACAGGGGTCAGTCCTAGGACCTGTGCTGTTTTTGGTATATGTGAATGACATAGCGGAAGGGATAGACTCAGAA
Source organism: Cherax quadricarinatus (assembly GCF_026875155.1). Taxonomy (NCBI): domain Eukaryota; kingdom Metazoa; phylum Arthropoda; class Malacostraca; order Decapoda; family Parastacidae; genus Cherax; species Cherax quadricarinatus. Next base: position 3,596,767 of record NC_069483.1, read on the forward strand.
GTGTCCTAGTTTGTAGATGATGTGAAGTTAATGAGGAGAATCAAATCGGTCGAGGATCAGGAAGGATAACAAAGAGACCTGGACTGGCTACAAGCCTGGTCCAGCAACTGGCTCCTTGAGTTTAACCCTGCCAAATGCAAAGTCATGAAGATCGGGGAAGGGCAAAGAAGACCGCAGACATAGTATAGTCTAGGTGGCCAAAGACTGCAAACCTCACTCAGGGAAAAAGATTTGGGGGTGAGTATAACACCGAGCACATCTCCTGAGGTGCACATCAATCAGATAACTGCTGCAGCGTACGGGCGTCTGGCAAACCTAAGGATAGCGTTCTGATACCTCACTAAGGAATCGTTCAAGACTCTGTACACCATTTACATCAGGCCCATACTGGAGTATGCAGCACCAGTTTGGAATCCACACCTGGTCAAGCACATCAAGAAATTAGAGAAAGTGCAAAGGTTTGCAACAAGACTAGTCCCAGAGCTAAGGGGATTGTCCTACGAAGAAAGGTTAAGGGAAATCGGCCTGACGACACTGGAGGACAGGAGGGTCAGGGGAGACATGATAACGATATATAAAATACTGCGCAGAATAGACAAGGTGGACAAAGACGAGATGTTCCAGATATGGGACACAGAAACAAGAGGTCACAATTGGAAGTTGAAGACTCAGATGAATCAAAGGGATGTTAGGAAGTATTTCTTCAGTCATAGTGTAGTTAGGCAGTGGAATAAGAACATAAGAACATAAGAAAGAAGGAATACTGCAACAGGCCTGCTGACCCATGCAGAGCAGGTCCATGACCCCCCCAGATTAATCCAGTGACCCCCCGGATTAGCCCAATGACCCACCCAGTCTGGTCACCTCCACTCAAGGAAGGAGCACGGCGCCAGACCCAGCAGCACAAGCTAGTCAGGTCCAACTCACACCCACCCACACTCACTCATGTATTTATCTAACCTATTTTTAAAACTACACAACGTTTTAGCCTGAATAACTGTACTCGAGAGTTTGTTCCACTCATCCACAACTCTATTACCAAACCAGTGCTTTCCTATATCCTTCCTGAATCTGATTTTTTCCAACTTGAAACCATTGCTGCGAGTCCTGTCTTGGCTGGATATTTTTAGCACGCTGTTTACATTCCCTTTATTTATTCCTGTTTTCCATTTATACACCTCGATTATATCCCCCCTAATTCTACGCCTTTCGAGAGAGTGCAGATTCAGGGTCCTCAGTCTATCCTCGTAGGGAAGATTTCTGATACATGGGATCATCTTTGTCATCCTCCTCTGTACGTTTTCCAGAGCATTTATATCCATTCTGTAATACGGTGACCAAAACTGAGCAGCATAGTCTAAATGAGGCCTAACCAAGGATATATAGAGTTAAAAACAACCTGAGGACTTAAGAACATAAGAACATAAGAAAGAAGGAACACTGCAACAGGCCTACTGACCCATGTGGAGCAGGTCCATGTCCGCCCCCCCGGATTAGACCAATGATCCCCCCCGGATTAGCCCAATGACCCACCCAGTCTGGTCATCTCCACTCAAGGATGGACCACTGCAACAGACCCAGCAGCACAAGCTAGTCAGGTCCAACTCACACCCACCCACACCCAATCATGTATTTATCTAACCTATTTTTAAAACTACACAACGTTTTAGCCTGAATAACTGTACTCGGGAGTTTGTTCCACTCATCCACAACTCTATTACCAAACCAGTGCTTTCCTATATCCTTCCTGAATCTGAATTTTTCCAACTTGAAACCATTGCTGCGAGTCCTGTCTTGGCTGGAAATTTTCAGCACGCTATTTACATCCCCTTTATTTATTCCTGTTTTCCATTTATACACCTCGATCATATTCCCCCTAATTCTACGTCTATCGAGAGAGTGCAGATTAAGAGCCCTCAGTCTATCCTCATAGGGAATATGTCTGATACATGGGATCAACTTTGTCATCCTCCTCTGTACGTTTTCCAGAGCATATATATCCATTCTGTAATACCAGAACTGAGCAGGATAGTCTAAATGAGGCCTAACCAAGGATATATAGAGTTGAAGAACAACCTGAGGACTTCTGTTATTTATACTTCTAGATATGAAGCCAAGAATTCTGTTAGCTTTATTGTGAACACTAATGCACTGTTGTCTTGGTTTTAGATTACTGCTAACCAGAGCTCCTAAATCTTTTTCGCAATCAGAAGTATTAAGATCTACATTATTTAGTTTATATGTGGCATGGTTATTAAGCTGTCCAACGTTTAGAACTTTGCATTTGTCAATATTAAACTGCATCTGCCACTTCTCCGACCATTGTATCAGTCTATTCAAATCATCCTGGAGTGTTCTAGTGTCCTCATTAGAATAAATTGGACGGCCTATTTTGGTGTCATCAGCAAATTTACTTATGTCGTTATTTATCCCTCATCTATGTCGTTTATGTAAATTGTGAACAACAGGGGGCCCAACACTGACCCCTGAGGAACACCGCTTGTGACGTGCCCCCATTCTGATTTCTCCCCATTTATGCAAACTCTCTGCTGTCTATTTGTCAGCCATGCCTCTACCCAGGAAAAAAATTCTTCTCCTATTCCGTGTTCCTTAAGTTTCCTCAATATCCTCTGGTGTGGAACTCTATCGAAAGCCTTACTTAAGTCCATATACACAATATCATATTCATTACCATGATCTACCTCCTCAAACACCTTAGTGAAAAAAAGTTAGTAAATTCGTAAGACAGGAACGCCCCTTTGTAAAACTGTGTTGAGAATCATTAATCAATCTCTGCCTGTTAAGAGGGCTACGAATTACTTCGGCAATTATTATTCCATAAATTTTCCCACTATGGAGGTAAGGCTTATTGGTCTATAGTTCGAAGCCAAGGACCTGTCACCTGCCTTGTAAATAGGTATTACATTTGCCATTTTCCACTTATCAGGCACTATGCCAGTTTGTAATGATTAGCCAAAGGTATGCTAAGTTCCTCTTTACATTCCTTTAACACTCTTGCAGTTTATCAGGGCCTGGGGATTTGTTAGGTTTTAGTTTCTCTATTTGTCTGAGGACCATGTCACTAGTTACCGCAATCATACAGAGTTTATTATCATCCTGTTCTACATAATCTATTATTTCAGGAATATCGTTAGTATTTTCCTGAGTGAAAACTGAGAGGAAGTAGGTATTTAGAATTTCACACATATCCTTATCACTGTCAGTGATCTGACCAGAGTTACTCTTAAGTGGGCCAATCTTGTCCCTAATCTTACTTCTGTATATCTAAAAGAACCCTTTTGGGTTAGTCTTTGAATCCCTTGAGACCTTAGCCTCAAAATCCCTTTTTGCTTTTCTTATTCCTTTCTTTATTTCTCTCTTTAATTGAATATATTGAATTCTTAACTACCCATCCCCTCTTTTGATACGCCTATATATGCCTCTCTTTTGACCAATGAGGTGTTTTAATCTATTGTTCATCTATTTGGGATCATTTTGGTTAGATCTAATTTCCCTACTTGGAACAAAAGTTGTCTGGGCAGTTAGAACTATGTTCTGAAAAACGTCATATTGGCAACCAAGATCACCTATCTGACCCATAGTCAGCACATCCCAATTTAGCCCACCCAGGTAATTTTTCAGTCCCATGAAGTCGGCCAAGCGAAAATCTGGGACATAGATTTGATTGCAGTTATCTTGGTAATTCCATGATATATTGAAACTAAGTGATTTGTGATCACTTTCCCCAAGCTCATCATTAATCTCAAGATTATTAATTAGTGAATCTTTGTTGGCAAGAACCAAGTCAAGCAGATTGTTTCCTCTAGTTGGTTCTTTCACAACCTGATCTAAAAAGCAATCCTGAACCGTATCAAGAAATTCACTAGACTCAAGATTTCCTGTCATATTGTTCCAATCAATTTGTCTAAAGTTAAAATCTCCCATTATCACAACATTTTCATATCTAGATGCTTTATGATTTCCGTCCCATAACAGCTTACTGCACTCCCTATCAAGGTTTGGGGGGCTATAAATCACACCCAAAATTAATTTGTCACGTCCTTCGAGAAACTGTAGCCAAACAGATTCTGTGTTCGATGTTTCTAATCTTATATCATGTCTAAGACAACAATTTAAATTTTCTCTGACATACATCGCCACACCACCACCCTTCCTGTTGACCCTATCAGTGTGGAATAGTTTATAACCCTGTATGTTGCATTCAGAAGGCATTTCTCTATCTTTCAGGTTGAACCAGGTCTCTGTTATACAATAATATCTATTTACCACACTTGCAAGTAATCTTAGTTCATCTATCTTATTTCTTAGACTCCTATTATTTGTATAGTAAACCTTAAGGGATCTAGTCACTCGTTGCCCTCTACTATCTTTCTTTATTTGTTGATCAATTGATTTGTCATTACTAGTAACTTTATTTTGAATATTTTCTTTTAAACATATCCCCGAGGTATCCCGGTAATAACTGCTGTTTTTAACCTTAATGCTGCAGCCTGATTGTTTCCCACAAACACCCATACCTCTATAATCTATCACTTTAAATTCCTAGACAAGTCATCAACTACCCTGTCAGTTGAATTGGTTAATGCAACCACTCCATCCCCAGAGAGATGAACCCCATCCCTTGCATACATATCACGTTTGCCAAAGAATAGGTCCCAGTTATCAATGAATGGGATTGCAAATTCCTTGCAGTACCTGTCTAGCCAGCGATTTATACCAATTGCCTTAGACATCCATTCATTGCCCACTCCCTTTCTAGGCAAGATGCTACATATGACTGGGATCCCTCCCTTAGACGTAACTACTTCTATGGCTGACCTGTACTTATCCAGCAGCTCCTCTCTCCTGCCCTTCCCAATGTCATTACCCCCAGCACTAAGACAAATAATGGGCTTGTTTCCATTACCTGACATAATATTATCCAACCTGCTGACTATGTCACCAACACCAGCTCCAGGAAGACACACTCTCTGTCTGACCTTTCTGTCTCTGTTACAAAATGCACGGTCCATATATTTTACCTGAGAATCGCCCACTATTAAAATATTCTTAACTTGATTAGTAGGGGAATCAGTGGTACCTTCAACCTCACTAACCACTGAAGTACACTCATCTTGGAGAACAGAGAATCGATTTCCTACCTTCACGTCATCTCTATTAACTCTCCTCATCTTCCTTCTTCCTGAACTGTGAACCACTTGCCACTTAAAGCGGCTGCCACTGTCACTGCTGGTAACCATTCCTTCCTTACCAGCTAAATCCTTCTCACACTCACTCCCAAACTCATCTATGCAAAGCTTCACCCTCCTATTTTCCTCCTTAAGAAGTAGAATCTCCTTCTTCAACACTTGAACCTGAGATTCTAAAACACTACAACAAGTCATGGTGCTTGGTAACAGCCCACGCTAACTCCCAAGAGCTTGGCAGGTATGGCCGCAGGTGACCACTGACCTCAGCGTACTTCTAGATATGAAGCCAAGAATTCTGTTAGCTTTATTGCGAACACTAATGCACTGTTTTCTTGGTTTTAGATTACTGCTAACCAGAACTCCTAAATCCTTTTCGCATACATACATAGTTTTAACCATACATAGTTTTAAGACGAGGTTTGACAAACCTCATGGAGCAGGGAGAAAGAGGACCTAGTAGCAATCAGTGAAGAGGCGGGGCCAGGAGCTATGAATCGACCCCTGCAACCACAAATAGGTGAGTACAAATAGGTGAGTACACATACAGGTGAATTAGGTGACTCAACTCACACCCGCACCCGGGGCCAGGAGCTGTGACTGACTCCTGCAAATACAATTAGGTGAGCACACACCAGCTAAATACCCACAGAGGCCGGTAAGGTTCCTACACAAGCTATGTAGAAACCAGTCACAGGCATATTAGGTAGCAACACACGGTACCTAGGTACCAACATGTAGGTCAGTCAGGCAGCCACGAGTGAATGTTAAGTCATCGTCCGGTTCACCAGTACCGTTATACACAGGTGTTCTCAACGTTACCTCACTACAACCCACTCCCTCCAGCCTCTCTTTTGTTCCAATGATTTCTCAGTGTGTGTATATATATATATATATAATATAATATATATATATTATATATATATATATATATATATATATATATTATATATATATATATATATATATATATATATTATATATAAATTTTCAAAAAAATATAGTTTGATAGGTGTATTTCATTGATAATATAAAAAAATATATTTGAAACCTGACCTAACCTATCTTAACGTAATTTTCTGTAAACCATTTACATTACACAGGTGTTAACCGACTTGTGTGTTGAGCTGAATCTCCTGGGCCACTTGACCTTAATTTCCAGCTCCTGGATGTCTTAGAAGGGATTAGCTATACTTTACTAGTGATTTTTTTCAGATTTGGTTGTTTCAGAAACTTAGGGAGCATTTTCACTGTTCCTTTTGCCTGGGTTTGGAGGGAGGCGGGTTTGTAGGTCAGGGATCCCTTTTCGGATCACCCGACCCAAATAAATCTGTCAAAAATACTAAATTTTCTCAATGTTTCTACACAATTGCATTATCTAACCCGGGCAAAACCTCGTCCCAGTAAAAGATCTACAACCCTTTCCATTGCTTAGACAATGTGAAGTTAAAGCTCCCTGATAACTCACTTAAGCTACCCTGAAAAAACTCGCATAATGTACCCTGAATAACTCAGATAAGTACCAGATAACTCAGCTAATTCCCCTGAATAACCAGCATAATGCTACCCTGATAATCAGCTAATCTACCGAAAACTCAGCAATTTTCTACCCGAATAATCCCCATAATGCTACCCCCGAATAAATCAGCATAATGTACCCTGAAAACTCAGATAATGCTCCCCAATAATCAGCAAATGTACCCCGAAAACTCAGCATAATGCTACCCTGAATAACTCAGCATAATGCTACCCTGAATAACTCAGCATAATGCTACCCTGAATAACTCAGCATAATGCTACCCTGAATAACTCAGCATAATGCTACCCTGAATAACTCAGCATAAAGCACCGAATAACTAGCATAATTACCCGAATAACCGCATAATGCTACCCTGAATAACTGCTAAGTTCCCGAATAATCAGTAAGTACCCGAAAAAACTCAGCATAAAAGCTACCGAATAACTCAGAAATGCTACCCGATAACTCAATAATCACCCTGAATAATCGATTGCACCCGAATAACTCACATAAGCTACCGAATAACCCGCATAATGCTACCCTGAATAATCGGATAAATTTCTACCGAATAACTCGCAATGTACCCGAAAAACTCAGCATAAAAGTCCCCGAATAATCAGCAAATGCTACCTGAATAACCAGTAATGCACCTGATAATCGCAAACTACCCCATAACTCAGCATAAAACACCCCGAAAAATCAGTAAATGTACCCTGAATAACTAGGGATAATGTTCCTGAATAAATCAGCATTAGTACCTGAAAACCCCGCATAATTTACCCTAAAAATCGCATAATGTACCCTGAATAACTCAGCTAATGCACCCCTGAAATTTAAAAAACAGATAATCTACCCGAATAACCAGATAATGCTACCCTGAATAACTCAGCATAATGTACCCAAAAAAAAATCAGATATTTCTACCCGAATAACCAGCTAAAGCTCCCTAAAACAGCTAATGCTACCCTGAATAACTCAGCATAATGCTACCCTGAATAACTCAGCATAATGCTACCCTGAATAACTCAGCATAATGCTACCCTGAATAACTCAGCATAATGCCTGAATAACTCAGCATAATGCCCCAAAAACTCAGATAAAGTACCCGGGAAAAACCGCATAATGCTACCCCCAATAACCGCATAATGCTACCCCGAAAAAAACTCAGTTTAAACTACCCGAATAAAATCGATGCTACATTAACTCACATAATGCTACCTAATAAAATCAGCTTTTAATGTACCCTGAAAACTCAGGATATGCTCCCAAAAACTCAGCATAAAGTACCCGGATAACCAGATAATGCTACCCGAATAACTCAGCATAAAGCTACCCGAATAATCAGCAAAATGTACCCATAACTCAGCATAAAGCTACCTGAAAACTCAGCATAAAGCTACCCGATTAACTCAGCTAATGCCCCCTAAAACTCAGCATAAAGCTACCCCGAAAAAATCACAAAAACTACCCCGAATTTAAATCAGCATATTTTCCCCTTTAAACCCGCAAATTGTACCCTGAATAAAATTGTAATGCTACCCCGAAAATAAAAAATCCATAATGCTACCCTGAATAACAGCTAAAGCTACCCCGAATAATCAGCATTTAAGTACCCCGAAAAAATCAGCATAATCTCCCAATTTAAACCCGATAATGCTCCTGAATAATCAGCATATCTACCCTAAAACTCAGCAAAAAATCCCATAACTCAGCATAAAAGCTACCCGAATAACTCAGCTAATGCTACCCCGAATAAAAAAGCATAAGCTCCCTAATCAGAAAAAGCTACCTGAAAAAACTCGTTAAAGTACCCGAATAACTCAGCTAATTCTCCCCAAAAATCAGCATAATGCACCCTGAATAAATCCATAATGCTACCTTTAATAACTTAGATAATGCTACCCTAAAATCGCATAAGCTACCCCGAATTAAACCCCATAAAAGAAAACCCGAATAACTCAATAATGCTACCCTGAATAATCGATAATGCCCCTTAAAAAAACCCAACTCACATAATGCTACCCTGAATAACTCAGACTCACATAATGCTACCCCGAATACTCATCAGAAAAATTTAGCTAATAACTAACTCAGGGATAATGCTACCTGAAAACCTCAGCATAAAGCTACCCCGAATAACTCTAACTCAGCATAAATTTTTTTAACCCTTAAAACTCAAACTCAGCAAATGCTACCCTTTAATAACTCGAACTCAGATAAAATTTTCCTGAAAAACTCGATAGATAATTTTTCCCCGAATAACTTAACCAGCAAATGCTACCTGAATAACTCAATCAGCATAATGTACCCCGAAAACTCAGACTCAGCATAAGCTACCCCCAAAAACTCAACTCCATAATGCTACCTGAATAACTCAGCCGTTAATGTAACCCTGAATAACTCAACTCAGCATAATGCTCCGAAAATTCAGACTCAGCATAAGCTACCTGATAACTCAGATCAGCAAAGGGGGCCCCCAAAACTCAGACACAAATGCTACCCTTTAAAAAACTCAGACTCGATAATGCTCCCTGAATTTTTCAACTCAGCAAATGCTACCCTGAATAACTCGCTCAGCATATGCTACCTTTAAAATTAAAACTCAGCATTATGCTACCCGAATAACTCAACCCCGATATGTACCTGGGAACCCAATCACATAAGCTACCCTGAATAAACCAACTCAGCAAATGCTACTTGAAAACTCAAACTCAGGTTAATTTCTACCTGAAAAAACCGATCAGAAAATGCCCTTTAAAAACTCAGATAAAGTACCGGGGAAAACTCAATCAGCATAATGCTACGTTTAAAACTCAGACCAGCTAATTACCCCGAAAAACTCAGATAATGTCCCGAATTAACTCAGCATAAAGTACCCTGAATAATCGCATAATGCTCCCTGAATAACTCGCATAATGCACCCCGAAAAAACTCAGCATAATGCTACCTGAAAACTCAGCTAAATCTACCCTGAATAACCCATAAACTACCCTGAATAATCAGCATATGCTACTGAAAATCAGTTTTAAAGCTACCGAAAATCTAGCATAAAGCTACCCGAATAACTCAGCATAATCACCCTGAAAAAACTCACATAAAAGCTACCTGATAACTCAGAAAAAGCTAACCCTGAATAACTCAGCATAATGCTACCCCTGAAATAACTCAGCTAATGCACCCTGAATAACTCAGCATAATGACCCCCAAATTACTCGCATAATTTCCTAATAACTCAGCATAATGCTACCTGAATAAACTCGCTATGCTACCCCGAATAACTCGAATAAGCTCCCTGGGAATAATCAGCATAATGTCCTAAAACCAGAAAAACCCAAAACTCAGCATAAGCTCCCTTTTAATAACTCGCATAATGCTACCCCCTGAATAAATCGCAATAATGCTACCCGAAAAAACTCAGCATAATGCTACCCCCGGGAAAAACCGCATAAAGCTACCCTAATAACTCAGATAATGCACCGAATAATCAAAATAATGTACCCTGAATAAAAATCGATAATTGAAACCCGAATAACTCACATAATGCACCCTGAATAATCAGCATAATGCTCCCTAATAACTCAAAACATAAAGTACCCTTTTAAAAAACTCAGATAAGTAACCCCTGAATAAAACTCACATAATGCTACCTGAAAATAGCATAATCTACCTGAATAACTAGCATAATTACCTAAAAACTCAGCATAATGCTACCCCCGAAAACTCAGCATAAATTACCCGAAAATCGCATAAGCTACCCTGAATAAATTTAGCTAATGCACCCTGAATAAAAATCAGCATACTACCCTGAATAATCACCCCTAATGCTACCCCTGAATAACTCAGCATAATGCTATGAAAAACTCAGCATAATGCTACTTTAATAAATCCCGCATAAAGCCGTTTCCCCAATGAGAAACTCGCATAATCTACCCTGAAAACTCACAAAAATGCTACCCGAATAACTCAGCTAATGCTACCCTTTGAATAAAAATCAGCAAAACTAATGAAAAACCGAAAAATCTTTAGCATAATGCACCCTGAATAACCCCAGCATAAACTACTGAATAAATCAGATAATGCTACCCTGAATAAATCGGGGATAATGCCTTGATCTAGCATAAAGCTACCCGTTTTAACTCAGCATAATGCAAGAATAAACTCAGCTAATGCTACCCCTGAATAACTCAGCATAATCTACCCTGAATAAATCAGCAAATGCTACCCAGAATAACCCCAGCTAAAGCCCCCAAAATCAGCCAAATCTACCCTGAATAACTTTAGCATAAAGCTACCTGAAAAAAACTCAGCTAATGCTACCCTTTAAAATCAGCATAATGCTACCCTGAATAACCAGCAAATGCTACCCTGAATAACTCGCATAAAGCTACCTGAATAACTCAGCATAAGCTACCTGAAATAAACCCGCATAATGCACCCGAATAACTCCATAATGCTACCGAATAAAATCAGCTAATTCCCGAATAAATCAGCAAATGCTTCCCTGGAATTAAAATCAGCAAAATCTCCCAAAAACTCACATAATGCTCCGAAAAACTCACAATTTAAAGCTACCCCGAAAACTCAGATTAAAGCTCCCTGAAAAATCATTAAAAAAAATAATCCCAAAAATCGCATAATGCTCCAATAACTCAGCATAATGCTACCTGGAATAATCCATAAGCTCCCAAAAAACTAGAAATGCACCCCGAATAACTCGCTTAATCAACCCTGAATAACTCCCCATAATGTTAAAACTCAGGGTAATGTACCTTTAAAAAACCAGCATATGCTACCTTTAATAAAATAGCATATGTACCCGAAAAAATCAGCCATAATGTACCCTTTAAAAAATTAACTCAGGTAATGCTAACCTGAATAAATCATAAAAATGCTCCCTGAAATAACCGCATAATGCTACCCTGAATAAAATCAAACTCAGCATAAAGCTACCTTTAAAAACTCAGACTCAGCATAAGTACCTGGGAAAACCCGACTAGCATAAATAACTAATAACGACTCAGATAAAGCTCCCCGAATAAATCATAGCCTAATGTACCTTTAATCTCAACCAGCAAATGCACCCTAAAAACTTCAACTCGCTAATGCTACCTTTAAACTAGATGTATGTACCCTAAAAATCAGATCAGCATAATGCACTTTAATAATTAACTCAGCATAATGCACCTGAATAACTCAACCCGCAAAATGTACCTTTAATAACTGACTCAGCATAATGCTACCCTTAAAAACTCAAAATCGATAATGCTACCTTTAAAACTCAGACCAGATAATGCTACTGAATAATCAGACTCGCATAAAACTACCTTTAATAATAGAAGATAATGCTACCCTGAATAACTCAGACAGCATAATGGTACCCTGGGAAAACTCAATCCATAATGCTACCCTGATAACTGATCAAAATCAGTGAAAACTCAGATCAGATAATGTACCTGAATACTCAACTCAGCTTAACACCTTTAAAATCAGATCACAAATGCTACTGAATAACTCAAATAAAAAAACCCCTCACATAATGTTACCCTGAATAACTCAGACTCAGCATAATGCTCCTAATAACTCAGACTCGAAATCTACGTTTTAATAACTCAGACTCAGATAATGCTACTGAATAACTCAACTCAGCATAATGTACTTGATAATCAGATCGCATAAAACTACCCCGAATAAATAATCAGCAAATGCTACTGAATAACTCAGACTCAGCATAATCTTGAATAACTCAGATCCGCTAAGTCCTGAATAACCAGACTCGCAAATCTCCTTTAATAACTCAGATCGCAAATCTCCCCGAAAAACTCAGAAATCAGCATAATTTCCCTTTATAACTCAGTTCAGCTAAACTACTGATAACTCAACTCGCATAAGCAACTTGAATAAACTCAGACTCAGAAATGCTCTTTTAATAATCAAATCGCATAATGCACTTAATAACTCAGCTCGTTTAAGCTCTTTAATAACTCAAAATCCAAAGGATCCCCTGATAACTAGGGTCAGCTAATGCTACCTTTAATTACTCAGACCAGATAATGTACCGAAAAACTCAACTCAGCAAATGCTAGTTTAATAAATCAACTCGCATAAAGCTACCCTTTAATAACTCAGACCGCAAATGCAAATTTTAAAAACCCCCAGACTCAGCTTTTCTACGTTTAATAACCCCAGATTTCAAAATTCCGCTAACCCTTTAATAATCAGATCAGATAAACTCCTGAAAACTCAGACCGCAAATGTACCCTGAATAACTCAGACCAGCATAAGCTACTTTAATAAACTCAGACTCAGAAATTCCCCGTTAATCAACTCAGCATAATGCTACCCTTTATAATCGATCAGCATAAAGCCCCCTTTAATAATCAGACTGCATAAGTACCTGAATAACTCGATCAGCTAATGCTACTTGAATAATTAGATTAGTTTAAAGTACCTGGTTAATCAGATCAGCAAATGCAAACCCCGAATAATCAGACCAGATAATGCTCCTAATAAATCGACTCACATAATGCTCCCTGAATAACTCAAATCAGCTAATGTACCCTGAAAACTCAGACTCGCATAATGCCCCCCTGAAAACCAGACTAAACTTTAAAGTACCTTTAAAAAACTCAAATCAGCATAATGCTACGTTTGAATAACTCGACTAGATAAAGCTCCTGAATAATCAATTTAGCATAATCTACCCTGAATAATCAGACTCAGCATAATGCACCCTGAATAAATCAGACTAGCATAAGCTAAAACCTGAAAAACTAATCACATAATGCTACCCTGAATAACTCAACTCACATAAAGCACCCCGAAAAACCAGGAAGCATAATGCTCCCTTTAAAACTCGATCAGCATAAATTATTTTAAAAAACTCAGACTCACATAATGCTACCTGGGAAAACCAACTCAGCTAATGTACCCTTTTAAAAAACCCCGACTCAGCATAAAGCAACCCGAATAACTCGACCAGCATAATGCTACCTTGAATAACTAGATCACTAAGCTACCTTTAATAAATTCCAAAACTCAGCTATTGCTACCTTTAATAATCGACCACATAATGCTCCTGAATCTCGACTAGCATAATCTCCTTGAATAACCGATCAGCTAATGCTACCCTAAAAACTCAGACTCAGCTAATGCTACTTTTAAAAACTGACTCCATAATGCTAATTTAATAATCAAATCACATAATGCTACCCTGAAAAACTCAGAATCAATAAGCTACTTTTAATAATCAGACTCAGCTTAATGCTACCCTTTTAAAATAAATCGATTTTTAAAACAATCCTTAGCACCCCAAAAAAACCAGACTCAGATAATGCTACCTTGAATAAATCAGACTCAGATAATGTACCTAATAACTCAGATCAGCATAATGGTACTTGAATAATCAGACTCGCATAATGCTACCTTTAATAACTCAGACTCAGCATAATGTACCTTTAATAACCCGACCAGCATTTTAAGCTATTTTAATAACTAGACTAGCATAATCTACTTGAATAACTCAATAGCATAGCTACTTAATAATCAGATCAGCATAATGCTACCCTTAATAACTCAGACAGCAAATGCTACCTTGAAAAACTCAACCCGAAATTTCTTGAAAAATGCTAAAACCCTGAATAATCAGTCGCAATGCTACTTGAATAAATAGCTCAGCATAAGCTACCTTTAATAACTCAGACTCAGCAAAGCTACCTTGAATAATCAGACCCCCAAATGCTACCCGGGAAAAACCAGACTAGCATAAGCTACCCTTGAATAATTAACTCAGAAAAGCTCCCTTTAAAAACTCAGACTCAAATAATGTCCTTTTAATAAACTCGGGTCAGCATAATGCTACCTTGAATATCAGACCAGCATAATACCCTGAATAACAGACTAGCATAATGCTCCTGAATAATCAGACTAAAATAATCTCCTTGAAAACTCAGATCACATAATGCACCCTTTAATACTCAGCCAGATTTGCTACCTTTAAAACTCAGATCAGATAATGCCCTTTAAAACCCCTGATTTTTAAAAAAATAAAAATTTTTAACTTTCCCAAATCAGCAAATGTACCCCGAATATCAGACTCAGCATAATGCTACCCGATTAACTCGAAATCAGCATAATGCTACCCTGAATAATCAGACTAATAATCACCCCCAATAACTCAGACTCGATAATGCTACCCCGAATTATCAGATCAGTTTAAACTACCTGAATAACTAATCACATAATGCTACCCCTTTAAAAAAACTCAGACTGCATAAGTACCCTGGAAAACTCAGACTCAGCATAAAAGCTACCCTGTTTCCGACTCAGCATTTAATCTCTGAAAACTCATCAGCATAATGCTACCCTGAATAACTCAGACTCAGCATAATGCTACCTTGAATAACTCAGACTCAGCATAATGCTACCCTGAATAACTCAGACTCAGCATAATGCTACCCTGAATAACTCAGACTCAGCATAATGCACCCTTTTTAAAAACTCAGGGCTCACATAATGCTACCCTTAATAACTCAACTGCATAAGCTTCTTTAAAAACTCGACTCAGCATAATGTACCCCAAAAACTCAGACTCAGCATAATGCACCCCGAATTACCAGACTGCAAATGCTACCTTTCTGAAGTTGTTGTCTCCCCCCCCCCCTCAGCAAAAGCTACCCTGAATAAACCATAAAAATTTGCACCCCCCTGTCCAAAAGCTACCTGAATCTCAACCGATAATGCTTCCCTGAATAAATCAGACTCAGCTAATGTACCCCGAATAACTCAGCTCACATAATGCTCCCCGATAAACTCAACTCAGATAAGTACCCTAATAATCAGCCTCGCATAAACTACTTGAAAAACTCACTCACATTAAAGTACCCTAATAAACCGAAGCAAATCTACTTGAATAACTTGATCGCATAATTAACCCGAAAAAACCAGTTCCCCCGCATAATGCACCCTGAATAACTCAGACTCCGCTAATGCAACTTGAATAACTCGATCAGCATAATGCTACCTGAAAAACTCAGAATAGCCAAATTGGCTACCTTTTAACTCAGACTCAGTAATTTACCCGAATAACTCGACCAGATTTAAAGCTACCCCCGAATAACTCAGACCAGCATAAAGCACCCTTTAATAACTGCTACATTGCTACCCTGAATAACTAGACTCAGCTAATGCACCTTGAATAACTTTAATCACATAAGCTACCCCGAATAAAATCGACTCAGCTAATCTATGATAATAGATCAGCTAAAGCTACCTGAATAACTCAGACTCAGCATAATGCTACCCTGAATAACTCAGACTCAGCATAATGCTACCCTGAATAACTCAGACTCAGCATAATGCTACCCTGAATAACTCAGACTCAGCATAATGCTACCCTGAATAACGCTCATTAATTATAACATTGTAGAGCAGCAAGGTGTAAGTGGCAGCCACGAGAACACTGCAGCAGGCCTACTGGCCCATGCCAGGCAGGTCCAGCTCTCTCACCGGCTTAAGCCAATGCCTTAACCTAGTCAGGTCAGTTACATTCACTTAAGGAAGGAGCACATCATCTGACCTAGTAGCACAAGCTAGTCAGGTCCAACTCACACCCACCCACACCCACTCATGTATTTATCTAACCTATTTTTAAAACTACACAACGTTTTAGCTTCTATGACTGTACTCGGGAGTTTGTTCCACTCAGCCACAACTCTATTACCAAACCAGTGCTTTCCTATATCCCTCCTGATTCTGAATTTTTCCATCTTAAATCCATTGCTGCGAGTCCTGTCTAGGCTAGATATTTTCAGCACACTATTTACATCCCCTTCATTAATTCCTGTTTTCCATTTATACACCTCGATCATATCCCCCCTAATTCTACGCCTTTCGAGAGAGTGCAGATTCAGGGCCTCAGTCTATCCTCGTAGGGAAGGTTTCTGATACATGGGATCATCTTTGTCATACTCCTCTGTACGTTTTCCAGAGCATTTATATCCATTCTGTAATACGGTGACCAGAACTGAGCAGCATAGTCTAAATGAGGCCTAACCAAGGATATATAGAGTTGAAGAACAACCTGAGGACTTCTATTATTTATACTTCTAGATATGAAGCCAAGAATTCTCTTAGCTTTAGTGCGAACACTAATGCACTGTTGTCTTGGTTTTAGATTACTGCTAACCAGAACTCCTAAATCCTTTCCGCAATCAGAAGTATTAAGATCTACATTATTTAGTTTATATGTGGCATGGTTATTAAACTGTCCAACATTTAGAACTTTGCATTTGTCAATATTAAACTGCATCTGCCACTTCTCCGACCATTGCATCAGTCTATTCAAATCATCCTGGAGTGCTCTAGTGTCCTCATTAGAATGAATTGGACGGCTTATTTTGGTGTCATCAGCAAATTTGCTTATGTCGCTATTTATTCCCTCATCTATGTCGTTTATGTAAATTGTGAACAACAACGGGCCCAACACTGACCCCTGAGGAACACCGCTTGTGACGTGCCCCCATTCTGATTTCTCCCCATTTATACAAACTCTCTGCTGCCTATTCGTCAACCATACCTCTACCCAGGAAAAAATTTCTCCTCCTATTTCGTGTGCCTTAAGTTTCCATATACACAATATCATATTCAATACCATGATCTACGTCCTCAAATATCTTAGAGAAGAAAGTTAGTAAATTCCTAAGACAGGAACGCCAATGTGAGGCTTCACCTGCGCTAAGAGTCACTCACAGCAGTCAATGTGAGGCTTCACCTGCGCTAAGAGTCACTCACAGCAGTCAATGTGAGGCTTCACCTGCGCTAAGAGTCACTCACAGCAGTCAATGTGAGGCTTCACCTGCGCTATGCGCCACTCACAGCAGTCAATGTGAGGCTTCACCTGCGCTAAGAGTCACTCACACAATAAGTGTCAGGGCCCAAAACTGTTCAACTGCCTCTATTACCAATAGACCCCTGGCTGTCTTCAAGAAGGCACTGGACAGGCACCTAAAGTCAGTACCTGACCAACAGGACTGTGGTTTGTACGTCAGTTTGCGTGTAGCCAGCAGTAACAGCCTGGTTAATGAGACCCTGATCCACAATGAGGCCTGGTCTGAGACCGAGTCGTGGGAGCGTTGACCCCCCTCGAAACTCTTTCCAGGTAAACTCCAGGTAAACAAGTGGTAGGGTGTTTGGAAGTTTGTAGATGAATGGTTCAGGGAACCGACATGTTGATAAATTAGACACATGTGCAACTCTTGGGTATCTTTATTAAGGAAACGTTTCGCCACACAGTGGCTTCATCAGTCCATACAAAGGAGATTGATGGACTGACCACATCGACTCAAGGTTGAGGGACTGATTACCTCATTCTCCTCCTGTTCTTCAAGATTCTCCTTTGTATGGACTGATGAAGCCACTGTGTGGCGAAACGTTTCCTCAATAAAGATACCCAAGAGTTGCACATGTTTGGAAGTTGATGACTCTGGGGTTGATCTGCAGCGACTCATTCAACTTGGCAACATCCACGATCACAACAATTAAAAATCAACGAAGATAAAAGCTTCTGGAACCACGATGGCTTATTTTTGTAAATTATTGTTTCTCCAAGAAATTACTAGAAATAAGATACAGTAATATACCATATATTTCGGGTTAATTTTTTTTTATCCGGCGAGCATGTCCGTGTACGTAATGTTATAATGATCCAGCATTGAACTGTTTTACACTGCTTCATCTCCAGGAATACACCCTCAGCTCGGAGTGAATTCTGAGCGCCGAGCGAGGTCTCAGCGCTGAGCGAGTTCTCAGCGCTGAGCGGCTGAGCGAATTCTCAGCGTTGAACGAGTTCTCAGCAATTAGCGAGAATTCGCTCAGCGCTGAGACCCCGCTCAGCGCTGAGCGAATTCTCAGCGTTGAGCGAGTTCTCAGCGATGAGCGGGTCTCAGCGCTTAGCGGGGTCTCAGCGCTGAGCGGGGTCTCAGCTCCGAGCGGGGTCTCAGTGTTTGAGTTGAATGATTTACGAAACACAAGAACCATTGGATATTAGTGAATTTAACAGAAAAATATGCTATTAATTCGTTACCATCGCTTCCAGTTTGACCTGTCCCAGCACCTTACTTCTCTCAATACTAATTGTTATCGTGACTGATTTATTGTTAAATCCATTAGTCACAGTTTAAATGCTATAAATAATTTGTGATAAGTCATAGGCCATCAGCCACAGTAGGACTGGCACCAACACCCTGGTTGATCAGGCTACAAGCCAGGAGGCCTGGTCTGGAAGTGGACTGTGAAGGTGTTGATGCTTGGAAAACTCTCCTGGTATACTGGAGGTAGAATAGTTCCAGGATTTTTCCAGGTAGCCGTGGCCCTGTCAGGCAGGAAGCTGACTTAGGAGTTTATTATCTCAGAGGGAAGGAGATATATAAGTTGACTCACCTTATGCAATGGGCACCATATAACATTGTGTTTGGTGTCCCAGACTACGTGTAACACAGAAGACTTGGCCAGCTGTGGTCTCTTCGTACAAACTTGGCGCAGAGTTTCCGCTCGTCGTATCATCAGCTTCCTTCGAACCTCCAAGAACCTGCGATCCTTAGGGGACATCAAGGAATCGTCAGTCAGCATTATGCAGCATTTTATTATGTACATTGTTAATAAATACCAAAAGGAATTAGTCTCAATATTGACAAAACCTATTTCATTCTGTTTACAAACAGAGCTACAAATGTTCCACTTAACATATTGATAAACGGATCACCTGTCACAAGACTGACAGAGGGAAAATTCTTAGGAATCCACCCTGACAGTAGCCTCAAATTTCAGTCATATACAACAAATTTTCCAAAAATCTCTAAGACAATAGGCATATTACCAAAGATACGGTACTATGTTCGACAACCAGCACAGCTTGCCCTATATCACTTACTCATCTACCCTTATCTCACCTATGGAATTTGTGCATGGGGCTCAACAACAATAAATCATCTCAGACCATTAATAATCCAGCAAAATGCTGCAGTCAGAATGATAACAAATTCCCACTCCAGACAGCATACTTCACCATACTATATCTGCCTGATAACTCCCGAGCCTCTCCATCTGCCTGATAACTCCTGAGCCTCTCCATCTGCACGATAACTCCTGAGCCTTTCCATCTGCATGATAACTCCTGAGCCTCTCCATCTGCATGATAACTCCTGAGCTTCTCCATCTGCATAATAACTCCTGATCCTCTCCATCTGCATGATAACTCCTGAGCCTCTCCATCTGCCTGATAACTCCTGAGCCTCTCCATCTGCCTGATAACTCCTGAGCCTCTCCATCTGCCTGATAACTCCTGAGCCTCTCCATCTGCCTGATAACTCCTGAGCCTCTCCATCTGCCTGATAACTCCTGAGCCTCTCCATCTACCTGATAACTCCTGAGCCTCTCCATCTGCTGATAACTCCTGAGACTCTCCCTCTGCCGATACTCCTGAGCTCCCCCTCGCATTATAACCCAT
>NC_069483.1:3617493-3634552 GCF_026875155.1 Cherax quadricarinatus
TCGTTAGCTGGCCTGTGGCGAAGATCCTCTGTAATTTTCCCGGGATGTCCTGGGGGAGCTGAGTGGAGGCTCCCCTGGAACTAAAAACCCCACTAGTTTCTCATTTCCCGGGGAGGGGTTGGGTGTGCTGAGGCCTCGGCTTGCTCTTGCCATTGCTATGTGAGTTTGCCCTTATCCAGATAAGGTGGTGTGATCCCAAATATTGAGAACCACCCCAGCCATTTTCGTTTTTATCTGAAAGAGTTTCTGCGGGCATGCGAAAAGGGCTCTCGAGTATTCCTTTCTCTGCCGTGGGGTTACGCCTGTAAGCTTCAAAAAGAGTTGATGGGGTGGTTCTGCCCCGCACCTCATCGTTGTAAACCACCATCTTTTTGTGAGTGCGTCCTGCGGATTCTTTGGAATTCACACTCGCTGCCGGGATGAGAACGTGATTAGCTCCTGTTAGCCATTCCAGTCTTCAATAGAATTTTGTGGACCCCCAGTCATGAAGTTAATCTGGAACCCCTTCCATTTGGGCCCCTCTTTACGCCCCATTTGGGGGCAGCACAACTGCGGGGGGCCTTTTTGATGTTAAAGGTGGTGCACTGAAAAGTGGCCCTGAAAAGGTGGGATGATTTTTCCCATGTGGCTCCTCTGCGATTTGTCTTCCCCCAAAGGGTGGTCGGGGCACCACCCAACAGGTGTGTGGGTCCCCATTTTTTAGAATTTCCCTTGGAATTCGTGTAGGAGCATTGTATGTCCCCGCACATTGGTTGCTGAGTAAGAGTGCACATTGGGTGATGTGCGTTAAAATCTCCACCAAAAATAATAAAATCAGGGGTGTAGTGCGAGGAGCTTGCAATGTCGGGGGTTGTTTTGGGGTTCTTTTAGAGTTATAGTGGTAATGGGTGCCCCAGGTATGTGCACAAGGGGGCCTTACCTCGACATCCTCCCCAAATTCCACGGGGTTGGCTAAACCTCGTGGGGTATTTTTTGGATACAAATACACTAGCCTCTGCAAACCCCCGGGTCCATGTGCCGAAATCCAAGAAAACCTGGAGTCTTGGGAATGTCGGGACAGTAAGATTTCTTGTAGCAAGACGAGTCAACCCATCCCAATTATGCCCCAGCAAAGGGGTGCTGTTTGCCCCTCGGGCCTGAATTTCCCATTGTGGCCCTTGGGGGGGTTTTGGGGTCCGGGTTATTCCATTGCTGTTGTTTCCGGGCTGGAACTAGTCCTGCCCGCTCTGAGAACCGCAAATTCATGGCATCCACTGTCTCCTTTGGGTCAAAAGCACATTAGGAGCGTTCCCGGGAAAATGCCTTGTTTTTCCCATTGAGTTGTTTTGTGTTGCAAATAGATCCGTAAACACCTTGATAGTGTTTACGGTCCTCCGGTGAGGGCCCGCTTGGGTTGGGTTCGAAACATAAATATTATCTGGGTTTTGTGGCGAAGGACTGCTGGGGGGGGTTGGATTTCTTTATTGTAGCACTTTTTGGTTGGGGCTGTATACCGGGGTTGGGGTAGCGGGACTGCGGTGAGGTCCCATTTGATCTAAAAAGCCCCGTCCGGGAAAGGGGAGTGCCTGCGTTGTCGGCTATTCCCGGTGGGGTCTTTTAGTGCCGCCTGCGATCGATTGACCAGATGCCCCTGTTGACGCCCCCTGTTCCTCTTGTTTCTGTTTTTTCGTTAAAGTGGGGGTGCGGGGTTCTTGCCCTTGCGCCGGTTAGGCTTCTAGGGTTGGAATTCCTGGGCATTGACGGGGTTGCTGTGGGGAATCTGGGGTATGGCGGGTTCTCTGCACCCATGTTTGCTAGAGTGATGATCCTTCGTACCTGTGCCGAGTTTGTGGGTCTTCCCAAAATTCTTGAATTCTGGGGGCCTCTCGGGGATCGAGGATTCCGGATGGGTTTTTGCCTGCAGTTCAGGCATTGTGGAGTGGGGGGCGATGCTTTTTCACTTTGGGGATGCATTCCCCGGTAGGGTGGGGCTGGGGCAGACACCGCAGATTTTCTCCCGTTCGGACAGGTGCCCCAGGGGTCCATAACCTGACCTTGAAACGCGAAGGTTCTGGTGAAAGGCCTGACATCGCACCCCCCCAAAACCCAGGTCCAGCTGGGTGGCGTGGTCCTACTCGAAAAGGGACCCGTCGGGTTGGTGCGCTGCCTGCCCTTTTGGCCTTTGGGCTTGAGCGACCCCACACTGGGGGGAGCTGTCTGCCTCGATGGCATTTTCGCGGGTTTCGCATCACACACCCCTTTTGACTTCTGCCGGAGTCCAGTTCCTCCAGGGTGAAAGAGCGTCTGTCTCCATGACTCTCTTCAAGGGGTATACATTTCCCGTTGAGAGGAGCAATATTGGTTCTCCCCCCAAGGGAACCCATCTTGAAATTCGGTTTTGTGATTTAGGTATGAAAACCGCCCCAGTGGGTTCTGTGGTCCCTAAAACTTTACCCTTTAATTTTCCCGGTCAGTTAGTGTTTGCCCGCCCTTGGACGGGGCGGCGTTTTTGTTGTCCCGTGTTCCATCCCTCTTGGTTTTCGGGGTGCGGGTTTTTTTCCCCACCTTTTCTATTTTCCTGGCTCCATGGTTGAGCTGTCAATCTTACAAAGTGAGAGGATCTTCCCTTTCCCCTCGCAACTTCTTCGCTAGAATTTTGCCCCATTTCCAAATTTGAGTCCCCGTCGTGTTCATGGAGCATCGGGGGCCTCTTCTTTCGGCAGAACCATGTGCCTATCTTTTGAAAGGTGTGAACTCCCTGACTGGGTGTCAATGGATTATCGTAATACAGTCTTCCTTCCAAGATTTAAATCAGGTCCCCTGAAAGGGCACAGAGGGTATATAAAAGGGTCAGAGTGAGGTGCATCTAGTGAGGTACCCTTTTGATGTTTACTAGTGGTGGGGGTAGTATAAGTAGTAGTACAAAAAGTACACCAAAAGGTAGAGCATTAATTCGTACATGAGTAAAAGGATATAAAAAAACTATTACTTGGGGAACATAAAATAAGTTGGACCAAAAATAGACGGAAAAAAGGCACCTCTTTCAGTGTTAAAACTCTGTAATGTGCTTTGTGTGATAAAGGGGGGGCTATGTGATGGCGGGGTTTACTGTTTTTAGGGGGATTTTTGCTAGATTCGGAGATGGTGAAGCTGCCGTTGTTTGTTTAATTTGTATTTGAAACAGCGATCTGTGAATGAGGGACTTTCGTCTGCGGAAAATTTGTTCCTTTGCCACTATTGGGGGTCTCTGAAAATTTTTGAGTGATTTGGGGGATTTCGGTGTTGCCCACAGGGGTTGTTCAAGTTATCGTGTGGGTCCAGTATTGTTTTAAAGGGTTGTAAAGCTCCTGGAGAGCGAAACTTGCCCCCAATAAAATGTCACATTAGTTGCACTTGTGTCCTTTTTTTTTAAAAAATTGTTGGTAATTCTACCAACTTTAAATTTTATCTTTCAAAATTCTTCTTTAAAAGGTCGTTTAAAAAGTGGAGTTTAGAGATGAAAAACAATTTCAAAAGTTGATGTAGCCGTCCTTCAAATAAGTTTCTTTCCTATGGTGCATCTTAACCCGGCTTACCACTACCATGAGCAAAATAGCAATGGCTGTTTTTTACCCGTGAAAAAAAATACTTATTTACTTAATATAAATAAATAACACCTTAATTAAACACCTTTCGCAAAATTTTTTAGTCATAAGAAACTTTGTGGGCATCTTAAAAAAAATAACCCATTTTTATCTGTCTTTTGATAGATATTTTTAGACACCTTAGAACCCGTCAAATTCAAATTAATAACAGGCTTTGTGGACATTTCTTTTAAAAATTGATGTTAAATATAATGCTGATTTCTGTAGGTGATTTCCCCCAAAAAAGTCAGATGTCATAAGAAAGGCTGGATCTAATATAAACAGGCGGGGTTTCAGGCAGAAGGCTGCACTGCTGTAAACGAGCCCGCATGACCCTTTAGGGTTTGGTAAATTTGTTATATTTTTTAATTTTTTACAATTTTAACAGGCCGCACCGAAAATAATCTGGACCCACCAAAACGGCGGACCTACACTAGACAGGGGACCCTTTACATAGGTGGGCCTACACAAAAACGGCGGACCTACATCAGGCAGGCTGATCTACACATGGGTGGACTACACATGACAGGTGACCCCCCTAGACAGGCTGCACCCCCATAGGGTGGACCTACAATAGACAGGCTAGACCCACCCCTAGACAGGTGCACCACACATAGGTGGACCCACACATAGACAGGCTGCATCTATACAAAAGTGGACCTAACATAGACAGGGTAGACCCACACATAGACAGGCTAGACCCACACATAGACAGGCTGCACCTACACATAGGATGGACCTACACATAGACAGGCTGCATCTATACAGACAGGCTGGACCTACACATAGACAGGTAGACCCCCACATAGACAGGCTGCACCTACACATAGGATGGACCTACACAAAAGACAGGCTGGACCCACACATGACAGGCTGCACCTACACATAGACAGGCTGCATCTATACAGACAGGCTGGACCTACACATAGCAGGCTTACCCACACATAGACAGGCTGTACCTACACATAGACAGGCTGTACCTACACATAAATATTTTATCTGCACAAAAATATATTGCATGCATTAAAACAAATTGTAACTAGACAATGACAGATTGTAACTAGACAATAACAGATTGTAACTAGACAATAACAGATTGTAACTAGACAATAACAGATTGTAACTAGACAATAACAGATTGTAACTAGACAATAACAGATTTGAACTAGACAATAACAGATTGTAATAGACAATTAAAAGATTGTAACTAGACAATAACAGATTGTAACTAGACAATGACAGATTTGTAACTAGACATAACAGATTGTAACTAGACAATAACAGATTGTAACTAGACAATAACAGATTGTAACTAGACAATAAAGATTGTAACTAGAAAAATAAAAGATTGTAACTAGACAATAACAGATTCGAACTAGACAATAACAGATTGTAATAGACAATAACAGATTGTAACTAAAAACAATAACAGATTGTAACTAGACAATAACAGATTCGAACTAGACAATAACAGATTGTAACTAGACAATAACAGATTTAAAATAGACAATAGCAGATTGTAACTAGACAATAACAGATTCGAATAGACATAACAGATTGTAACTAGACAATAACAGATTCGAAAATAGACAATAACAGATTGTAACTAGACAATAAAAAGATTGTAACTAGACAAAAACAGATTGTAAAATAGCCAATAACAGATTGTAACTAGACAATAACAGTTTGGACCTACACAAGAACAGTCTGAACTACAAAAAACAGATTGGACCCCCATAAAACGATATAAACAGACTGTTACTTACACAAACTTCACCAACACATAACCAAAAGTACGTCTTTACAAAACAGGTTGAACTTATAAACAGGCTTGACTTAACAGAAAAGATGTACAATGACAGACTGAACTTACACAAGAACAGGATTTTCATACACAAAACCATGTATAATTACATTTAACAAAAATGTTCCTATACATAAATAAGTTTGACTGAGTGGAATTATGCTTAAACAGACTACACCTACACAGACTGAACCTACATAAAAAAGACTACACCTACACAGACTGAACCTACATAAACAGACTACACCTACACAGACTGAACCCACATAAACAGACTACACTACACGACTGAACCTACATAAACAGACTACACCTACACAGACTGAACCTACATAAACAGACTACACCTACACAGACTGAACCTACATAAACAGGCTGGATCTACACGTGAGCTGGTGGGGCCAGTACATAGAAAGGTATCCGTAAACATGTTAAACCTGCGCATAAACAGGTTGAACCTATACGAACAGGTTAGACACATACATAAGCAGGTTGGATTTACACAAAAACAGATACATCTATACATAAACAAATTGAATCCATGCATAAACAGGCTGTACATAAACAAATACAGGCTGCTTTTACACATAAAAAGTTTAACATATACATGAATAGTCCAGATTTACACATATAAAACTGGAGGTAAACAATAAAGTGTTGGACTTTAACACAGCTGAAGCAACACAAAAACAAGTTGGATCTAAACATACTGGCTGGATGTATGCATTAACAGGCTGTACCTACACATAAACAAACTGAGCATATACATATACTGGCTGAATTTTCGCATGAAGAGGCTGGACTTACACATAAACTGACTGGACTTGCTCATAAACAGGCTGGTTCTATGTAGAAGCAGGTTGGACATACATTCAGTGGCCACTTTATTAGGTATATTCTTCTAATACAGGATAGGGCTTTCCTCTGCTCTCGGAACAGCTCGAATTTTTCTTGGCTTGGACTCAACAAGTTACCGGAAACATACCTTAGAAATCTTGGTCCATGTTGACATGATAGCATCACACAGGTGCTGCAGATTTGTTGGTCGCACATTCCTGCTGCGAATTTAGCGTTCCACCACATCTGAGAGATGCTCTGTTGGATTGAGTTATGGTGACCGTGGAGGCCACTGCAGTACACTCATCTCAGTGTCATGCTCGTGGAACCAGATTAAGATGCTATGTAACATGACATGTTATCCTTCTCAAAATAGCCATTAGAAGATGGGTAGACTGTGGCCATACAGAGATGCACATAGCGAGTATTACGAACTTATCACTTATTACGGGTCGTTGCACCTGGCCGTAACTAAAGTCAGCATACAAGACCACCCTGGCAATAAAGGGCAGGTCAAACACAGCTAAGTACAAGACCTGCAGAGTGTTAAACCGGTAGTATAATTAGGCAGAGAGGAAAGAGTCACTCATAATAACAAGTTACACGAAAGAGTATGAGTGGGGGACCAGCCTGAGTGTCTGCCCTACCTGGAGTCTACTGGAGGGTACACTTCAGGTAGGGGTCAACGCCCCGCGGCCCGGTCCTTTACTAGGCTTCCCGGTAGATCAGGGCCTGATCAACGAGGCTGTTACTGCTGGCCGCATGTAGTCCAAAGTACGAACCACAGCCCGGTTGATTGGATACTGACTTTAATTATTTGTCCAGGTCCCCTCTTGAAGGCAGCCAGGCGTCTTGAAGGCAGCCAGGCGTCTTGAAGGCAGCCAGGCGTCTTGAGGGCAGCCAGGCGTCTTGAAGGCAGCCAGGCGTCTTGAGGGCAGCCAGGCGTCTTGAAGGCAGCCAGGCGTCTTGAGGGCAGCCAGGCGTCTTGAAGGCAGCCAGGCGTCTTGAAGGCAGCCAGGCGTCTTGAAGGCAGCCAGGCGTCTTGAGGGCAGCCAGGCGTCTTGAAGGCAGCCAGGCGTCTTGAAGGCAGCCAGGCGTCTTGAAGGCAGCCAGGGATTTTGAAGGCAGCCAGGAGTCTTGAAGGCAGTCAGGGGTCCTGAAGGCAGCCAGGCGTCTTGAAGGCAGCCAGGCGTCTTGAAGGCAGCCAGGGATCTTGAAGGCAGCCAGGGATCTTGAAGGCAGTCAGGGGTCTTGAAGGCAGCCAGGGGTTTTGAAGGCAGCTAGGGATCTTGAAGGCAACCAGGAGTCTTGAAGGCAGCCAGGGGTTTTGAAGGCAGCCAGGGGTCTTGAAGGCAGCCAGGGGTCTTGAAGACAGCCAGGGGTCTTGAAGGCAGCCAGGGGTCTTGAAGGCAGCCAGGGGTCTTGATGGCAGCCAGGGATCATGAAGGCAACCAGGGGTCTGTCCTCTCCCGTCTCATCTCACCCCTGGCGTCGCCCGGGGGCTACCACACACTACCATATACAACCCCAGGTTCTCCCGTCTCATCTCACCCCTGGCGTCACCCGGGGGCTACCACACACTACCATATACAACCCCAGGTTCTCCCGTCTCATCTCACCCCTGGCGTCACCCGGGGGCTACCACACACTACCATATACAACCCCAGGTTCTCCCGTCTCATCTCACCCCTGGCGTCGCCCGGGGGCTACCACACACTACCACCTCCACAACTGGTTCATCCCAGACGCCCTCACTTGTGCCTCTCAGAAGTCTTGTTTCATACTAACAGTGGATGAAGTCTGGGACGATAGCTAAGTTTCTGCAATCCAAGAGTTTTGCACTCAGCTCACACACTGAGGTCCTGGGGTCGATCTCCGGTACGGCTGGAAACATTATGACTTGTTTCAGAATCCACATGCTATCCACGTTCACCCATTAGTAAATTGGGTACCTTGATGCTAGTGGACTGGTGTGGGTCACATCCCGGGTGTTAGTGGACTGGTGTGGGTCACATCCTGGGTGCTAGTGGACTGGTGTGGGTCACATCCTGGGTGTTAGTGGACTGGTGTGTGTCACATCCTGGGTGTTAGTGGACTGGTGTGGATCACATCCTGGGTGTTAGTGGACTGGTGTGGGTCACATCCTGGGTGTTAGTGGACTGGTGTGGGTCACATCCTGGGTGTTAGGGGACTGGTGTGGGTCACATCCTGGGTGTTAGTGGGCTGGTGTGGGTCACATCCTGGGTGTTAGTGGACTGGTGTGGGTCACATCCCGGGTGTTAGTGGACTGGTGTGGGTCACATCCTGGGTGTTAGTGGACTGATGTGGGTCACATCCCGGGTGTTAGTGGACTGGTGTGGGTCACATCCTGGGTGTTAGTGGACTGGTGTGGGTCACATCCTGGGTGTTAGTGAACTGGTGTGGGTCACATCCTAGGTGTTAGTGGACTGGTGTGGGTCACATCCTGGGTGTTAGTGGACTGGTGTGGGTCACATCCTGGGTGTTAGGGGACTGGTGTGGGTCACATCCTGGGTGTTAGTGGGCTGGTGTGGGTCACATCCTGGGTGTTAGTGGACTGGTGTGGGTCACATCCCGGGTGTTAGTGGACTGGTGTGGGTCACATCCTGGGTGTTAGTGGGCTGATATGGGTCACATCCCGGGTGTTAGTGGACTGGTGTGGGTCACATCCTGGGTGTTAGTGGACTGGTGTGGGTCACATCCTGGGTGCTAGTGGACTGGTGTGGGTCACATCCTGGGTGTTAGTGGACTGGTGTGGGTCACATCCTGGGTGTTAGTGGACTGGTGTGGGTCACATCATACCCTCTGTGTCCATGCACTGTTTGTAACGGCTTGATAAAGCTCCTGGAGAGCGAAACGTTGCTACAATAAAATGTCACATTAGTTGCACTTGTGTCCTTTTACTTTACAAGGTAAACACCTGCCTAGAGCTCCGAACAACGGCAATAATCCCCACAATGACACCACCAGAGCAGAGCCATTGGCAGTCCAAGTACCAGAAGTGTATAAAGCTGCCATGTCGCCACCTCCAGGCTCTAGAGACGGTTTCACAGGATTAAAGCCATGATACATCAAACACATGCTCAAACCTAGCTAGGTGGTCAGTCCCTCAAAACTTCAAGGGTGATGGACTGATTACATCGTCTTCAAGTCTCTTCTGCTTCTATCAACTTTTCTGTACTCGACTGAAAAAGCCTACTGTGTAGGCGAAACGTTTCGAAATAAAGATACCTAACTGTTGCATATGTGTCTTAACCTAACAACCTGTGGGTATTTTTATACCATTTTAATGTTCAAGGAGAGAATAGGCCACTTCCTTAATTAAACCCTTTGAAATGCGAATTGATGTTCTCCACCAAACACACCATAGAACAAATCACAGCTGCCTTGCAAAAAGTTTAGAGTCGTTGATCACTTTGATGACTTGTGCAAGAATGGTATATAATACCGACAGATGAAATTAAGACACATGTGCAACATCGGGTATCTTTATTGTAGACGTTTCGCCATCCAGTGGCTTTATCAATACAAATTCCAGGACATAACTTGAAGACAGTAGGACTATGTACAGAAGATGAGGTAATCAGTCCCTCAACCTAGCAGTAGGGCGAAGAACACCATAGTCGTGAAGATTCTGAAGCAAAAGCAAGGAGCCTGGCGCTTATATAGTAACGTCAGGTCAGGTGTAGCAGACGAGGGCATAGTCACTGGTAGGCGGGATCCCCAGTGGAAGTAGGTCCTTCCCAAAGAGGCACGTATGCCGTATTCTATTCAAGATTGATGGACTAACCACATCGACTCAAGGTTGAGGGACTGATTACCTCATTCTCCTCCTGTTCTTCAAGATTCTCCTTTGTATGCACTGATGAAGCCACCGTGTGGCGAAACGTTTCCTCAATAAAGATACCCAAGAGTTGCACATGTGTCTAATTTATCAATCTGTCGGTTCTCTGAACCATTCATCTAGTGTAAGACACATATGCAACAGTTAGGTATCTTATTTCGAAACGTTTCGCCTACACAGTAGGCTTCTTCAGTCGAGTACAGAAAAGTTGATAGAAGCAGAAGAGACTTGAAGACGATGTAATCAGTCCATCACCCTTAAAGTTTTGAGGTGGTCAGTCCCTCAGTATGGAGAAGAGTATTGTTTCCATTGTCTGAAACAATATGGAGTTGAAGTGATAGGATGGAACCTTATATAGCGCCAGGCGGTGAGACGTAGGTCACTGGTAGAAGTAAGAACGTAGACGTTGAGAGGTCAGGTCCATCTCAAATCCAGCCATTCTTACAAGTAGAGGTTGTCGAAGTTGATTTAAAGTCTGTATCTTGGTACAGACTTTAAATCAACTTCGACTACCTCTACTTGTGAGAATGGCTGGATTTGAGAGGGACCTGACCTCTCAACGTCTACGTTCTTATTTTTACCAGTGACCTACGTCTCACCGCCTGGCGCTATATAAGGTTCCATCCTATCACTTCAACTCCATATTGTTTCAGACAATGGAACAATACTCTTCTCCAGACTGAGGGACTGACCACCTCAAAACTTTAAGGGTGATGAACTGATTATATCGTCTTCAAGTCTCTTCTGCTTCTATCAACTTCTCTGTACTCGACTGAAGAAGCCTACTGTGTAGGCGAAACGTTTCGAAATAAAGATACCTAACTGTTGCATATGTGTCTTACCTAACAACCTGTCGGTATTTTATACCATTTTATTGTTCATTCATCTAGTAGTAGTTGTCGAAGTCGTGAAGGTTATGTACATGTCCTCAGAATCCAGATTCCATGATGTTGCAGTGTCTGACAAGTTGTGTAAGAATGGTATATTAATACCGACAAGATGAAATTAAGACACATGGCAACATGTGTCTTCAGGTTATGTCTGGAATTTGTATTGATAAAGCCACTGGATGGCGAAACGTCTACAATAAAGATACCCAGATGTTGCACATGTGTCTTAATTTCACTTTGATGACACTCTCCCTGGTGCCCCGCTTAAGTCTTAAGCTGTTGCTGAGATTTCTGAAAATAAATCTCTGACTTCAAACGGATGGAAACCAGGATCAATAACATTGATGCTCTTGATGTCTTCTATCTCGTCACTAGGTTACTCCTCCTTAAGGTAACTTACTTCTTTTACGATGCTCTTCATCATTTGGCAGCATCAGACTGTAATAAAGTTGGTAGAATTACCTACAATATGTAAAGTAAAAGGACACAAGTGCGACTAATGTGACATTTTTCTTGTGGCAACGTTTCGTTCTCCAGGAGCTTTTCTCATCAAAGACTGCAAGAAAAGAGCTGTAGATGAATGGTTCAGAGAACCGACACGTTGATAAATTAGACACATGTGCAACTCTTGGGTATCTTTATTGAAGAAACGTTTCGCCACACAGCGGCTTCACATATGCCGTATTCTATTCAAGACTGATGGACTGACCACATCGACTCAAGGCTGAGGGACTGATTACCTCATTCTCCTTCTGTTCTTCAAGTTTCTCCTTTGTATGGACTGATGAAGCCACTGTGTGGCGAAACGTTTCCTCAATAAAGTTACCCAAGAGTTGCACATGTATCTAATTTATCAAGAAAAGAGCTGAAATTTAAGACACAGGTGCAACATCTGGGTATCTTTATTGTAGACGTTTCGCCATCCAGTGGCTACTGTCTTCAAGTTATGTCCTAGAATTTGTATTGATAAAGCCACTGGATGGCGAAACGTCTACAATAAACATACCCAGATGTTGCACATGTGTCTTAATTTCATCTTGTCGGTATTATATACCATTCTTGCACAAGAAAGAGCTCTTCAGATCATTAATTCTCCACGACACCAACACCAACTCCTAACAAAGTTATAATTCTTCCCAACAGCCAGGTTGCGCTGAACGTTTCTAAAGTGCTTTCACAAGCTAACACCAGAGTCGCCATCGCTTCCAGCACTTCAATAAAGTGTGGAAAAAGACACTTATGTACGGTTCAGAACATTTATTAAAGGAAACGTTTCGCCACGAGTGGCTTCTTCAGTCCTAATGAACATTAAAATGGTATAAAATACCGACAGGTTGCTAGGTGATTATCAAATGGTATACAATACCGACAGATTGGTAAATAAGACACATAGGCAACATTTAGGCAACTTTATTTCGAAACGTTTCGCCTACCCAGTAGGCTTCTTCAGTCGAGTACAGAAATTAGGCAGGAGCAGTAGAGATGTGAAGACGATGTAATCAGTCCATCGCCCTTGAAGTCGTAGATTTGAGGCTGTCAGTCCCTCAGCCTGGAGAAGTTCTGTTCCATAGTCTGGAACTAACTGAAGATCAAGCGACAGTGTAGAGACTTAAATACTGTCGGAAGGAGAGGTGCAGAGTAGTAGTAGTCTTCACATCTCTACTGCTCCTGCCTAATTTCTGTACTCGACTGAAGAAGCCTACCGTGTAGGCGAAACGTTTCGAAATAAAGTTGCCTAAATGTTGCCTATGTGTCTTATCTACCAGGTTGTTAGGTAAGTTCTAATAGCCACTCGTGGCGAAACGTTTCCTTTAATAAATGTCCTGAACTGTACATAAGTGTCTTTTTCCACATCTTGTCGGTATCACCAGACCATTTCCTCACTTCAGTTAAGGATCTAACCAGGATAAAATCCAAGCACCATGAACCAGTCAATGCAGGGGTTTACACTATACCCTGTAGAGGCTGCGACAAGATTTATGTAGGTGAAACAGCAAGAAACCTCGACACCCGCCTAAATGAACACATTTATGCCTGTAGGAACGATAACTTGAACAACGCCTGTGTACAACACCGAAATTCCACCAATCATCTCATGAAATTCAGGGACGTACAATTAGTGATGAAAGAAACTAATTTCCGCAGACGCAAGTGCCTTGAATCAGCACTAATAGTTGTTTCTAATACAAATAAACAAAACAAAGGCAGCTTCACCATCTCTGAAATCTTAGCAAGAATCCTCCTGAAAACAGTAAACCCTGCCATCACATAGTCTCTCCTGTTAATACTACACAAGCACATTACAGAGGATGAACATTGAAACAAGCCTTCTCTAATTCAACCTCCAATAGAAATATTTGTCTAATTAATTTTTATGCTATGTATGTATGTATAATGTTCGCCAAGACCAGGGTCCTGGCACGGGTCTTAATCTTGAGATGACCCGTCTCTGGCTCCTGAAGGAAAATTGATTCTTCACTGTTGCAGCATGAAAATAAATGGTATAAAATACTGACACAATGGAAACAAACACATATGCAGTTTGAACATTAAAATGGTATAAAATACCGACAGGTTGTTAGGTAAAGACACATATGCAACAGTTAGGTATCTTTAATTTCGAAACGTTTCGCCTACACAGTAGGCTTCTTCAGTCGAGTACAGAAAAGTTGATAGAAAGCAGAAGATACTTGAAGACGATGTAATCAGTCCATCACCCTTAAAGTTTTGAGGTGGTCAGTCCCTCAGTCTGGAGAAGAGCATTGTTCCATGGTATGAAACAATATCGTTTCATACTATGGAACAATGCTTATCGCATGGGTATCGCATCACTACACCCTTGGTGACCTTCTGCCGAGAATCCAGCTCCTCCAGGGTGAAGGAGCGTTCTGTCTCCATGATTTTCTTCAAGGTGATATGCATTTCCCTGTTGATAGGAGTCAGTATTGGTTCTCCCCTCAGGTTGAACCATATCTTGTACCTCAGTTTGTGCCGGTTTCCAGGTGTGTAACCACGCCATAGTGGGTTTTGTGTTCCCATAAGCCTTTACCTTGAATCTGAAGGTGATTTGAGCTGGTTTACCTGCTCCTTGGAGGGACGGCGTGTCTTACTGTTCACATTGATCCATCCTTCCGTATTCTCTGGCTGCATGGTTAGGCTTGTCAGAACTGGAGACTTTTCCTCTGATGACACGGAGTGGTCTCGCAACTTCTTCGCTAGGATTGCACCCCACATTTCTAAATCCGAGTCGTCCATTTCTAAATCCCAGTCATCCGTCATGTCCCTGGAACATCGTGACCTCTTCCTTTCGGCAGAAGCCATGTGTCTGTCCACGTGGTGCTGGACTGTGATGCTGAACTGTCACCAAGTGCTAATGAATGATATCAATTTTTATGTTGCCCAAGTAATAGCTTTTATATCCTTTTACTCATGTACAAATTAACTGTAATACTACTACTGCTA
The DNA here is from genome assembly GCF_026875155.1 of Cherax quadricarinatus. Lineage (NCBI taxonomy): Eukaryota > Metazoa > Arthropoda > Malacostraca > Decapoda > Parastacidae > Cherax > Cherax quadricarinatus. The sequence continues at coordinate 3,631,951 of NC_069483.1, forward strand.
CAACTTATATCGCTACTAGTACTACTACTACTACTACTACTACCACCACTAGTATTACACCTTACTCTAAGCCTATATATATCATCTGTGTCCATGTACTGTTTGTAACGGCTTGACAAAGCTCCTGGAGAGCGAAACGTTGCCACAATAAAAATGTCACATTAGTTGCATCAGACTGGGAGACCGTGACTACCTCTAGAAGTCCATGCTAGAACAATTCCTAAAGGTTTCCTTCAGTGAATCACAATGGTAGAAAGCCACACTTCCAGTCAGATTACATTTCCCTGCAGCCTTTTTATTCTCCTCTGTCATTGATCCAACAAGCTGGTGAACGAAATTCAACCTTAAATCATGTTCAGTGGGACCCAAGTTACAGCAGCATGTGTGACATCCTGTCATGAAGAACAGGAAGAGAATGAGGTAATCAGTCCCTCAACCTTGAGTCGATGTGGTCAGTCCATCAATAAAGATACCCAAGAGTTGCACATGTGGAAGATTGAGACACTTATGCAGTATATGGGAATCTTTATTCAGGAAACGTTTCGCCACACAGTGGCTTCATCAGTCCAATACAAAGAGGAAGGCGTAAGGAGAGGAGGAGTATGAGGTAATCAGTCCCTCAACCTGGAGTCGATGTGTTCAGTCCATCAATCTTGTAGAATGTACAGCATAGGGTCGTAGACGTGGCTTATATACTGTAGTGAGGTGAGGTGAAGCAGGCGGAGGCGGGGTCATAGTGGTACCATCCACTAGTCGAAGTAGGTCTTCGTCCAAGTTGAGGGACTGATTACCTCATACTCCTCCTCTCCTTACTCCTTCCTCTTTGTATTGGACTGATGAAGCCACTGTGTGGCGAAACGTTTCCTGAATAAAGATTCCCATATGCTGCATAAGTGTCTCAATCTTCAACTTGTCGGTTTTTCAAACCATTCATCACAGTTGCACATGTGTCTAATTTATCAACATGTCGGTTCTCTGAACCATTCATCTACAAAGACATCCTGTCAGCACAGACAATGAGATCAGCTGAAACTCAAGCTCATAAACAGTCAAGCTGAGACAGCGCCATCATGGAAATAGCTGCTTCAGTTGTCTTTTTTATCTTCCCATAACTTCAGATACTTTAGAAGCTTCTAGGGCCAGTAAGCCTACTGCAGTGCTTTATTATGTTGGGTGGTTAATGGGTTTAAAGAGTCTTCATGGCTGCATGTTACTTCTTCATCACCATTAAGAATTTTGATCCTTAAAAATAAAAGATTATATTAATGTATCAGCATGTATACACAGAGTGACTCACCTCAAGGATTGAGGAAGTCACTCGTAACGAGAGGTTTCCTCCGTCAGTGTCCTAACCTGTGTATAAATTTCTGCATTTACGTACCTTACGACATAAATGTTCTTGTAAATGAATGGTTCAAAGAACCGACACGTTGTTAAATTAGACACATGTACAACTCTTGGGACTGATTACCTCATTCTCCTCCTGTTCTTCAAGTTTATCCTTTGTATGGACTGATGAAGCCACTGTGTGGCGAAACGTTTCCTCAATAAAGATACCCAAGAGTTGCACATGTGTCTAATTTAACATATATGTTCTTGTTCATATGTACTAACGTAATGTTATATTGGACATACAGGGGCGGTGACGGTATGCAGATTGCTGGTAGTGTTGCCATCATCACAGGCGCTGCTCGAGGCCTGGGTCGAGCTTTTGCTGAGACTCTTCTTGCCAGAGGAGCCAAGGTCAGTGTCTCTCATGTTGATTAATAACACATGTTCAACACTTGTTTATCTTTATTATCGAAACATTTCGCTTGTGCAGCAGACTTCCACAGTCAAGCTTGTGCAGCAGACTTTCATAGTCAAGCTTGTGTAGCAGACTTTCATAGTCAAGCTTGTGCAGAAGACTTCCATAGCCAAGCTTGTGCAGTAGACTTCCATAGTCAAGCTTGTGCAGTACACTTCCATAGTCAAGCTTGTGCAGTACACTTCCATAGCCAAGCTTGTGCAGTAGACTTCCATAGTCAAGCTTGTGCAGCAGACTTCCATAGTCAAGCTTGTGCAGTAGACTTCTATTACAACCTAGGATTTCAAATGGCCTGTTATCCCAGGTGTAATGGGAGCAAATAAACACAGTAGAAAAAGTTTAGACTTATATTATCCTTCACCAATTATAACAGCAATATGTACACTATGTACAGTGATAAATATAGTGCACTCCACGGTAAGCAAGGCAGAAATAGAAGCCACAAGATAGCACACCGTGCTTCAACCAGCTCTAGAGTGGGAATGACAAGGGCAGACAGGAGAGCGGTATCCACATAACCTCTGCGATTGTCAATCCCACCTTCTTATTGGCTAGAACCTGGTCATAGTTGAACGATGGGGCCCATCATCAACTCTTAGCAACCTGGTTCGCTGGTTGGGGAGATAGCCTGTAAATGAGGGTGTGTCCATGCCGAATAAAGGTTACGTACTCTTTGCATGCCACACCCCCACCCCCGAGAAGGCTCAGGATTAGGCTGCCACCTCCCAGTGGTAACCGTGCCGCCATGGCAAAAAAATAATGGGACCGCCTATCCTCTCCCCCATCCCCCTCTTA
>NC_069483.1:3635052-3670052 GCF_026875155.1 Cherax quadricarinatus
GTTTCACAGCATGATAGTGCTGGTCTCAGCATGATAGTGCTGGTCTCAGCATGACAGTGCTGGTCTCAGCATGACAGTGCTGGTCACAGCATGATAGTGCTGGTCTCAGCATGACAGTGCTGGTCTCAGCATGACAGTACTGTTCATAGCATGACAGTGCTGGTCTCAGCATGACAGTGCTGGTCTCAGCATGACAGTGCTGGTCTCAGCATGACAGTGCTTAGCACAGCATGATAGTGCTGGTCTCAGCATGACAGTGCCGGTTTCAGCATGACAGTGCTGGTCTCAGCATAGACAGTGCTGGTCTCAGCATGATAGTGCTGGTCTCAGCATGACAGTGCTGCTCTCAGCATGACAGTACTGGTCATAGCATGACAGTGCCGGTTTCAGCATAACAGTGCTGGTCTGAGCATGACAGTGCTGGCCACAGCATGATAGTGCTGGTCTCAGCATGATAGTGCTGGTCTCAGCATGACAGTGCTGGCCTCAGCATGACAGTGCTGGTCACAGCATGATTGTGCTGGTCATAACACTACAGTGCTGGTCTCAGCATTACAGATGGGAACATAAAAAGTCCGGGCTGAATGGTACTGCCCTTGATACTGGCCATGTAGTCAGAAACTGTAAGGCTGGAGATGATGTCCTGGTAGTCAGTAAATGGGGGGCTGATAGTGCTGTCCTGGGAGACAGTAATGGGGAAGCTGGAGGTGCTGTCCTGGGAGACAGTAATGGTGAAGCTGGAGGTGCTGTCCTGGGAGACAGTAATGGTGAAGCTGGAGATGCTGTCCTGGGAGACAGTAATGGGGAAGCTGGAGATGCTGTCCTGGGAGACAGTAATGGTGAAGCTGGAGATTTTGTCCAGGTAGTCGGGAATTATACGCAGGAAGGAATACATATGAATGACCTCATAGGGGACAGGAGCCATAGTAGGGAAACAAGTGTAGTCAAAGATAAGATAAAACCAATATTGCAAACTAGAAATACCGCAGGAAATAGCAAACAAGAGGACTCCACTAGCAATAGTGAGGATATATTACCAAAAACAAATGGTGGGAGCTCCATTGTTGGTGCTAGGGAGGATAGAAGTAAGACAGGGAAACATGCACCAACAGGGAATACAGTCACAGAAACCCAAGGCAAACGGAAACCAAGCCTGTGCACATACTATGCACTTGGTATCTGCTGGCATGGGAAATCTGGAAAAACAGATGGGACGTGCAACTATGACCACCTAGGAAATGCCATGCCATATGACAACAGGAAAATGCAAACTCCCTTCCTGTAAGCTTTTTCACCCTGAACTGTGTACCTCTTCAGTACAGGAAAGACTGTGCTATAACTTAAATTGCCAGGCATACCATCTAAAGGGGACAAAAAGATACAAAACATCCAGGCCATGGGAAAACCTGGGTAGCCACAGCCACTCAAGAGGGAGAGGTTTTTTAGTGCCAGGAAAGAAAAAACTGGCAGGAAATGGCAGAAATCGTACACCAAATCCAGTCATTCCTGGAGTGGAACCACAGTCGATGGCCTCCACTCCAAACCAACAGATACAGATACTAATGCCGGAAAAAAATCCCCCCCCAGTACCAACAATACCACCAGTCCGATAACATTCTTCTTTGCAAATATACAGGGTCTAAGCCAGCAACAAACAACAAAATACCTTCATCCGTGGACTGCTTGCAGAGGCAAAGGCAATGTTCGCGGCTTTCACTGAGACCCACATAAAGGATCACTTGGACAACGAAATATGGATCCCAGGTTACAACCTATACAGATGTGACAGTGAACAGGCAAAAGGGGGGGGTTGGCCTGTACATTGCAGAGTCACTTGTTTGCACAGAACTGCTAAATGCCTCAAATGATGTAGTGGAAGTTTTAGCAGTAAAGGTCGAGAACCAAAACCTAGTCATTGTGATAGTCTACAAGCCTCCGGATGCAACATCCCAGCAATTCCAGGAACAGCTGTTAAAAATTGACCACTGTCTGGAAAACCTTCCAGCTCCTGCACCCAACATCTTGCTCCTGGGGGATTTCAACTTAAGGCACCTAAAATGGAGGAATATAGCAAATAATATTGTTGCAGTAATAACACCAGGAGGCAGCTCTGATGAAAACTCACACTCACGCGAGCTTTTAAATCTCTGCACAAAATTCAATTTAAACCAGCAAATAATAGAGCCTACTAGACTGGAGAATACACTAGACCTCATCTTCACTAACAATGATGATCTGATAAGAAATATCACCATATCAAAAACAATATACTCAGATCACAACATAATTGAGGTTCAGTCATGTATGCGCGGAGCCCCAGACCGACATAAGGAGATTAGTCACGAGGGAGCATTCACCAAATTCAACTTCAATAACAAAAACATAAAGTGGGACCAAGTAAACCAAGTCCTAACCGATATAAGCTGGGAAGATATACTAAGCAACACAGACCCCAACTTATGCCTAGAACAGATTAACTCGGTAGCACTCGATGTATGCACAAGGCTTATTCCTCTAAGAAAAAGGAGGAGTAGATGTAAAACAGAAAGAGACAGGCGCTCCCTTTACAGGCGACGGAAAAGAATAACAGAGCGGCTAAAAGAGGTCATATATCTGAAATGCGTAGGGAGACACTGGTCAGAGAAATAGCAAAGCTTCGAACTTAAGCTAAAAGAATCCTTTAGGAGTCAGGAATCGCGGGAAGAACTAAAAGCCATAAATGAAATCGAAAGAAACCCAAAGTATTTCTTCTCCTATGCCAAATCAAAATCGAGAACAACGTCCAGTATTGGGCCCCTACTTAAACAAGATGGGTCCTACACAGATGACAACAAGGAAATGAGTGAGCTACTCAAGTCCCAATATGACTCAGTTTTTAGCAAGCCGCTAACCAGACTGAGAGTCGAAGATCAAAATGAATTTTTTATGAGAGAGAGCTATGTCAAGTAAGGCAACAGCGGCACTTCTCCGCTCCATGGAATATTACCCCATTCCAAACTACCATTCCTCCATTTCCCCCCAATAACTACTTCTTAAATCACAACCAAAACTTCGCCTTGAAGCCAAACATGAGGCCTTAAGCTGTATTGATAACTTAGTCACACAGCACACACTCTCGCAAATTATTTACGTTGATGGTTCTGTTCACCAATCCACTGGTGCAGCTGGTAGTGCTGCTGTTGTCGTACAGAGTGATGGCTCTCTTAAAGAAATTGGAGCACGCATCAATAATTGGGCCTCTACCCTTCAGACAGAAACTGTTTGCCATACCCTTGCACTGAAATGCATCTATGTATCAAAGATTGACAGTTTAATTGTAACAGATTCTCTGTCATCCATAAATGCTCTCATACTCTTAAGCATAAATTGTGGCATGCTTGTGTCAGAAGCAGACACAGGTATGGTAGGATTGTGGACAGTGGAGTCAGAGTGCACATGCTGTGGATTCCATCTCACATTGGTCTTCAGATGCATGATAGAACTGATAAATTGGCTAAGCTGTATGCTTTCAAAGAGGGAGTAGATTACAATCTTGGCTTGTCAGGTAGTAGTTTGAGAACAATAATACGAAAAGAACTTCAGCTGAATTTTATGGACTTAAGGCTCAGGGAGATTGACACCAGTGAGTCCATCTATCATCATTCTATCATGCAGGAGGAGCCACATGTCTATGGTGCATCCAACAAAATAAGCAGACTCTTGGATGTCACTACCGCCCGGCTCCGGCTGGGTTACAAGTATCTTTGGCAGGTTAAATCACCACCACCAGATGTAGACCAAACGAAATGTAAACTTTGCCAGATGGATTATTGTCCACACCTGCGTCATTATGTACTGGAGTGCGATAAAATTAATGAATTTAGAAACAACTCACTCAGAAGTGTTCAAGAAATGGCTAAGTATTTTATCCACAGTGGTATATTACAGACCATTCTGGAGAAATACCCTGACTTTGCTAGCTGTAAATAAAGCATTACCACATGTGTGCATGTGTGTGTGTGTGTGTGTGTGTGTGTGTGTGTGTGTGTGTGTGTGTGTGTGTGTGTGTGTGTGTGTGTGTGTGAGTATGAGTGTGTGTGTATGAGTGTGAGTGTGTGTATGAGTGTGTGTGAGTATGAGTGTGTGTGCGTGTGTGTATGAGTTTGTGTGTGTGTGTGTGTGTGTGTTTATGTGTGTGTGTGTATGAATTTGTATGTGTGTGTGTGTGTGTGTGTGTGTGTGTGAGAGAGAGAGAGACTCAGCAATCAACATTTGCACCAATAACTCACTACAGTTGTGACCGGGTGTGGAAGTGTGAATTGCTCATTACTCTAAAATTTGTTCATGATTGCAGCCATGTATAAACGTAAGTAACCATTCTTACAGTATTCATTACCTTTGTAACTTGTGAGTTCATTACCTTTGTAACTTGTGAGTTCATTACCTTGTACCTAGTTCAGCCATCAAAACTTTGGAGCCCGGTCCCTGGACCCATTGTGTACCTCTGTAATCTGTAAATACCTTTGTAACTTGTAATGATTGTGACTAGACCTACCTGGAGTTCATTACCTTTGTAAATTGTGAGTTCATTACCTTTGTAAATTGTGAGTTCATTGCCTCTGTAGCTTGCTCAGCTATCAAAACTTTGAGGCCCAGTCCTGGACCCATTATGTACCTCTGTAATCTTTTGACTACCGCCCACAGGATGGGTATGGGGTGCATAATAAACATATTAAACTAAACTATGAGAGAGCCACAAAATTTGATTAACACAAGCCTATCCGATGTTATCCTGACGCCAAATGACTTCGAACAGGCGATAAATGACATGCCCATGCACTCTGCCCCAGGGCCAGACTCATGGAACTCTGTGTTCATCAAGAACTGCAAGAAGCCCCTATCACGAGCCTTTTCCATCCTATGGAGAGGGAGCATGGACACGGGGGTCGTCCCACAGTTACTAAAAACAACAGACATAGCCCCACTCCACAAAGGGGGCAGTAAAGCAACAGCAAAGAACTACAGACCAATAGCACTAACATCCCATATCATAAAAATCTTTGAAAGGGTCCTAAGAAGCAAGATCACCACGCATCTAGAAACCCATCAGTTACACAACCCAGGGCAACATGGGTTTAGAACAGGTCGCTCCTGTCTGTCTCAACTATTGGACCACTACGACAAGGTCCTAAATGCACTAGAAGACAAAAAGAATGCAGATGTAATATATACAGATTTTGCAAAAGCCTTCGACAAGTGTGACCATGGCGTAATAGCGCACAAAATGCGTGCTAAAGGAATAACAGGAAAAGTCGGTCGATGGATCTATAATTTCCTCACTAACAGAACACAGAGAGTAGTCGTCAACAGAGTAAAGTCCGAGGCAGCTACGGTGAAAAGCTCTGTTCCACAAGGCACAGTACTCGCTCCCATCTTGTTCCTCATCCTTATATCGACATAGACAAGGATGTCAGCCACAGCACCGTGTCTTCCTTTGCAGATGACACCCGAATCTGCATGACAGTGTCTTCATTGCAGACACTGCAAAGCTCCAGGCAGACATCAACCAAATCTTTCAGTGGGCTGCAGAAAACAATATGAAGTTCAACGATGAGAAATTTCAATTACTCAGATATGGTAAACATGAGGAAATTAAATCTTCATCAGAGTACAAAACAAATTCTGGCCACAAAATAGAGCGAAACACCAACGTCAAAGACCTGGGAGTGATCATGTCGGAGGATCTCACCTTCAAGGACCATAACATTGTATCAATCGCATCTGCTAGAAAAATGACAGGATGGATAATGAGAACCTTCAAAACTAGGGAGGCCAAGCCCATGATGACACTCTTCAGGTCACTTGTTCTATCTAGGCTGGAATATTGCTGCACACTAACAGCACCTTTCAAGGCAGGTGAAATTGCCGACCTAGAAAATGTACAGAGAACTTTCACGGCGCGCATAACGGAGATAAAAACACCTCAATTATTGGGAGCGCTTGAGGTTCCTAAACCTGTATTCCTGGAACGCAGGAGGGAGAGATACATGATTATATACACCTGGAAATCCTAGAGGGACTAGTACCGAACTTGCACACGAAAATCACCCACTTACGAAAGCAAAAGACTTGGCAGACGAATGCACCATCCCCCAATGAAAAGCAGGGGTGTCACTAGCACGTTAAGAGACCATACAATAAGTGTCAGGGGCCCGAGACTGTTCAACTGCCTCCCAGCACACATAAGGGGGATTACCAACAGACCCCTGGCAGTCTTCAAGCTGGCACTGGACAAGCACCTAAAGTCAGTTCCGGATCAGCCGGGCTGTGGCTCGTATGTTGGTTTGCGTGCAGCCAGCAGCAACAGCCTGGTTGATCAGGCTCTGATCCACCAGGAGGCCTGGTCTCAGACCGGGCCGCGGGGGCGTTGACCCCCGGAACTCTCTCCAGGTAAACTCCAGGTAAACAGTGCTGGTCTCAGCATATTAGCCAGTTTAACAAGAGTTAAATGCAGCATCTTGAGGGTTCAATACTGATGAACCTGCACACTTCAGTATGATACGTGTCTAGTTTGCAAGTCGCTCCGGTGGCCTAGTGGCTAAAACTCGGGCTTCACACACGGAGGGCGCGGGTTCGCTTCCCGGCGGGGTGGTAACATTTCTACGTGTTTCCTTACACCTGTTGTCCTTTTCACCCAGCAGAAAATAGTGTTAGTCGACTGGTGTGTGACCCCAATGGAAATAACTTAGACAGTCCTCGATGATGCACTGACTTTCTTGAGTTATACTGGGTGGCTAACCCTCCAGGGTTAAGAATCCGAAGAAAATCTTATCTTATCTTCTTTGACAAGCCTGACTTAGACAGGAGAGTAAATATTTATGCAGAATTCCCTGAAAGTTGCCATTTTCTGACGATATCCAAACTGAGAATCAACAGCGGGCTGTTGTAAAAGCCGTGACCCAGAACATTGTTGCACTTTTTCTTCTTGTCTATCAAGGTGGGCAGCGTGACACAGCTGGGCTGCAGCTTCAGACAGCTGGACTGCAGCTTCAGACAGCTGGGCTGCAGCTTCAGACAGCTGGACTGCAGCTTCAGACAGCTGGGCTGCAGCTTGCCAGATACCAGGTCAGCGGGTTTTTCCTGAAGTTCAGAGAAAACGGACTTAACAGCATCCACACCAGAAACCAGTTAAAGGTCAGGAAACTGCAGTTCAGCGACTTCATGACCTGAAGTTGTCGAAATAAAATATCTTTGTTGTTTTACGCTAGACATTTTACCTGATAATATGTCAGTAGGCCTATGTAGTTCCTCCAGTCTTTAACTATGTGAGCATCTGACATAGGCAGACGACAGGTTCTCACATAATTAAGTTGAATTGATTATTTACATCCCAGGACGTTCCTCTGGGAGCTGAAGCAAATTATGGAGGCTATAGCATCCCTAGGTGCCGCCACTATAGCTTCCCTAGGTGCCGCCACTATAGCTTCCCTAGGTGCCGCCACTATAGCTTCCCTAGGTGCCGCCACTATAGCTTCCCTAGGTACTGCCACTATAGCTTCCCTAGGTGCCGCCACTATAGCTTTCCTAGGTGCCGCCACTATAGCTTTCCTAGGTGCCGCCACTATAGCTTCCCTAGGTGCCGCCACTATAGCTTTCCTAGGTGCCGTCACTATAGCATCCCTAGGTGCCGCCACTATAGCTTCCCTAGGTGCCGCCACTATAGCTTCTCTAGGTGCCGCCACTACAGCTTCTCCAAGCGCCGCCACTATAGCTTCCCTAGGTGCTGCCACTGTAGCTTCCCCAGGTGCCGCCTCTATAGCTTCCCTAGGTGCCGCCACTGTAGCTTCCCTAGGTGCCACCACTATAGCTTCTTTAGGAGCCGCCACTATAGCTTCTCCAAGCACCGCCACTATAGCTTCCCTAGGTGCCGCCACTGTAGCTTCCCCAGGTGCCGCCTCTATAGCGTCCCTAGGTGCCGCCACTATAGCTTCCCTAGGTGCCGCCACTATAGCTTCCCAAGGTGCCGCGACTATAGCTTCCCTAGGCGATGCCACTATAGCTTCTGTAGGCGTCGCCACTATAGCTTCTCTAGGTGCCGCCGCTATAGCTTCCCCAGGCGCCGCCACTATAACTTCCCTAGGTGCCGCTACTATAGCTTCCCTAGGTAGCGCCATTATAGCTTCCTGTAGACAGCCTGTACTATCTGCATAGACAGCCTATGCTGTCTGGCAGCTTAGTTCATATTTTGCGCCACTAAGGTGCTGCCCTCTTGGCCTGCCCAGGTCTGTGGGACGCTGGTCCCACACTCTCGCACTCACTCAGCAGCCTAGCAGAAAGACACAAGTCCATACTCTTGCTCTCTCCCTTGTGGGCATGGCCCTTACCGGGCCATGGGGCACAACACACAAGCCTGTGTACCCACCACGACATTGACTAATAAAGTAAGAAGCCTCCGAAGACATATTATTGAACCTTGCTCTGTCGCATTATCAACAAAGTCATGTTTCACGTTGGTAGCAGCAGTGGTTGCAGCAGTTGCGTTCGCCCAGAGAGAGGAAGGAAGGAATGAAGTTGTTCACTTCATCACCCTATAGAAGAAGCATCCGTCTCTCAACGAGTTATCTTGATGTTGTGTCTGCACGTTTCAGCATCCAGACACAGGTACAAGCAGGATCTAGCCAAAATTTGCCGAATTTCTTCGAGAAATATGAGTGGCGTCCCAGTGACCCTATGCTACAGCATCCTATGCTGTTTCTTAAGTCATGTGTTCAGTGTCACTTGTATGTTCTGCTGTTGTTCAGCTCAGCACAGCTATTTCAGCAAGCCAGAGGTGAGTTTTGTGGTGATGTCTGTGTCCAGTGTGCGTGTCGCGGTGTTTGTGGGAGATGAGGAAGTGGCCGTTCCTTGCCTCGCCCATGCTTGCCCTGCTGTACTCTCACACCTCACCAGGCTACCATACACCACTCACCACTGCCAACTCCCTCTGCTGTGTTTTCTGCTGTTTTTTTTGTGTGAATTTATTGCCAGAGCTGTGTATCCGAGTTCCCGAGGCCACTCGAAGCCACGTGGATCAGCAAGCCACACAGATCAGCAAGCCATGTGGATCAGCAAGCCACATGGATCAGCATGCCATGTAGATCATGACACCACATGGATTCCGACGCCACATGGAGTGTGGGCGATGTCATGTGGATCTACAAGCCACGTGGGTTACCAAGCCATATGTCCCAGGCCTCATGCTGTAGGTCTACTGCCCGCATCTCACTGACGTCACCGATGCTGCTGCCTGACTTCAAGACATCACGATGTCTGCCACCTCGAGATGTCTGCTGACGTCACCTCGCAATGTCACACCTGACATTACATGATGTCACATCGAGTGTTTCAGTAAATATTTCAGTATTGTCGAGAAGACTGAGAGAAGATATATGTCGTATGTTAATTAATTCCTCTCAGTGTTCTCACATGTTAGTGTATGGCTTAGTGTCAGTTTTGTGCACAGAAAAGCATCTTTTGCTAGTTTAAGCCATGTTGTACTGCATGTACAACATGCATGTGTGTGCAGTTTTCTGTGTGTCCAGTGTGGTCTGCAGCTAGACCTGAGTAGCACCACTGTGTTAAGTCACCCGTGTGACCAGTGCATTTGACAGCTGATATTACTCAGCCCAGAGCGACCGAGCCCTTTGTATAGAAAGCTCTTATGCTCATCGTTCGTGATGTTCTGCAGAATCGTACCTGCTACGATTCCCATCAAGATTTGCTTCACTTCACCTCCAGACCTTCAGAGTGCAGTTATATAGAGAGAAACAAGTCTGGGGATGCTTAGACTAACCTCTGCTATAACTCCAACTGCCGAGAGAGTGACACTCATCAAGCCACAGTTATACCTGTCGGCAGGCGCTGTGTCAGTCTTGTGTTACAAGCTTCAGTGAGCAGTCTGCACGAAGATGATGTCACTTTGACTGCTAGCTCGCCCACTGCAGTCTGGTGTATGATGTTACGACTCCCAGATGTTTCGCCCAGTTGTCTCTGCCACGACTCGCTCCATGACTCACTCCATGCTCGCCGCCAGTGACAGCCCAGTGACAGTACCAGTCGAGAAGTGTCCTCCTGAGTCGCTTGCCAGAAGTCCTGCCCAGTTGCCGAGTTTTGATGACACCTCACTCGAGGGCACCAGCAGGTTGTGCCCCAGGTTGAGTGAAAACCTGCAGTGACTCTACGATGTCTGCTTCACCATTCTAGAGGAGACTGTACTCTGTTACATCACAGCTCAGCCTCAGCAATGTCTCCTGTGTTGCAGCATCCCTCCAGACGCAGGAAGGCGTGCAGTGATGCCCTTCGATGCTCACTGCCTTTGACCACGATGTTTAGCACACCCCACATTTGTTTTTCTTCCTCCCTTCCTTCCTTCCTTCCATTCGATCACGTGATTGCTCGTATGTTTGGTTTGCGTGCAGCCAGCAGCAAACAGCCGGTTATCAGCTCTGACCACCAGGAGCCGTCGGGATGCTCAGACCGGGCCGCGGGGCGTTGACCCCAGAACTCTCTCCAGTAAACTCCAGGTATATTTTATATATGTTTTTTATTTTGTGTACTCTGCTCCCTGTCCTACGAAAGAGAACTGAGTTTCTTCACCCAGTATGTCACCGTCGGGATGACGTGGGCATGGGGTCACCAAGTGTATGTACACACGCTATACTGTCATGCAAGACAGCCTATGCTGTCTGCCAGCTTAGTTCATATTTCGTGCCACTAAGGTGCTGTCCTCTGGGCCTGGCCAGGTCTGTGGGATGTTGGTCCCACACTCTCGCACTCACTCAGCAGCCTAGCAGAAAGACACAGGTCCTTACTCTCGCTCTCTCCCTTGTGGGCATAGCCCCTACTGGGCCATGGGGTACAACACACAAGCCTGTGTACCCACCACGACATTGACAAATAAAGAAGCCTCTGAAGACGTTTATCATTCACCCGCTCTGCTTTCAGCTTACCAATAATCATGTTTCATATTCCCTAGGCACCGCCTCTATAGCTTCCCCAAAGGCCGCCAACTATAGCTTCTCTAGGTGCCACCACTATATCTTCCCCAGGCACTGCCACTATAGCTTTCCCTGGCGCCACCACTATAGCTTCCTCAAGCGCCACCACTGTAGCTTCCTCAGGCACCGCCACTATAGCTTCCCAGGTGCCGCCAGTATAGCTTTCTTAGGTGCCGCCACTATAGCTTCCCTAGGTTCCACCACTATAGCTTCCCGAGGCACCACCACTATAGCTTCCCCAGGTGCTGCCACTTTAGCTTCCCCAGGCGCCACCACTATAGCTTCCCTAGTGCCACCACTAGCTTCCCCAGGTGCCACCACTATAGCTTCCCCAGGCGCCACCACTATAGCTTCCCCAGCCACCGCCACTATATCTTCCTTAGGCTCCACCACTATAGCTTCCCTAGGTGCTGCCACTTTAACTTCCCCAGGCGCCAACACTATAGTTTCCCCAGGTGCCACCACTATAGCTTACGCCAGGTGCCACCATTATAGCTTCCCCAGGTGCTGCCACTATAGCTTTACCCAGGCGCCACCACTATAGCTTCCCCAGGTGCCACCACTATAGCTTCCCCAGGCGCCGCCACTTGAGCTTCCCCATGCGCCACCACTATAGCTTCCCAACGTGCCACCACTGTCACTTGTATTCTATTATTCTTATCACATAATAATAATAATAATAATAATAATAATAATAATAAAATAATAATAGTATCTTTATTTTCTACCAGTACATGTACAAGGTATACCAACCATAACTGACAACAGTGAGATAATACTAGTATACAGAAAGCCACTTGTTATGCTAAACATTTCCCGCAAATTAATTCAAATTTCTCTCAGAATGCGACCCACGCCAGTGAACTAACACCCAGGTACCCATTTTTATGGATGGGTGAACATGGACAACCGGTATAAGTAAACACACCCAACGTTTCTGCCTTTGCTGGAAATCGAACCCGGACATTCAGCGTGTTAAGCGAGAGGTTTTCCACCAGGTCTGGTGGCAAATCCAAATCTCTGCACTCAACAAAATTTCCTTACGCTTATCAAAGTATTCACTTATATTTTTTAATACAAACACTAGATACTACATATTAACCTTTTCCTTCACACTAATGAATGCTCCTCTTTCCTCTATAATTCTTCTCTTTCGACATAAATTATTCTACAATACGCTTTACCCAGTATCAATATAATAACTGTATAGTGAGAAGTGTCTCCTGACACTGTTCTTAATTATAAAAATGACTCGTGGTTTCATTCAGTAACAGTAACATGAGCAACAGTTAGGTTTCTTTATTACGAAACGTTTCGCCTACACAGTAGGCTTCCTCAGTCGAATACAGAAGTGGCGAATATGGAAAAACAGCAGTGGAGAGGGGAAAGATGTTGTGGTCAACCCATCAATTATTTCTTCGAGTTAGTTTAACATCCTCATTATGTACCCCATACCCATCCTGTAGGTGGTAGTCACAAGATTACAGAGGTACATAATGGGCCCAGGGACTGGGTCCCAAAGTTTTGATTGGTGAGCAAGTTATAAAGGTAATGAACTCCAGGTAGATCTAGTCACAATCATGACAAGTTACAAAGGTGTTTACAGATTACAGAGGTACATAATGGGTCCAGGGACTGTGCTATAAAGTTCTGATAGCTGAACAAGGTACAAAGGTAATAACTCACAAGTTACAAAGGTAATGAATCATGTAAGTAAATTTACTTACTTCTTCGAGCATGATGATTGATCACATCATCTTTGTCTTCTCTATATTCGAAATGTTTAGAAATAAAAATACCCAAGTGTTGTACATTTCTGCTCAGAATTGCTCCCCTGTGATTCTTACTCTTTTATTTTTCACCATTTATATTATACAAAGGAACTTGCACTCTTTCTCACCTATTCACTCTCCCATCTCTTAACTTTGTTTCACTCTCTGTTAGGACATCCAACCTCTTTTCATTAATAACAATAATAATACTCTTTTTGTCTGTGGTACGTCCACTCATTCACACTTCAAGATTTCTTTAGTCTATCATCATACATGCATACAAAAAAGTGGTTATCACTCCTTGTTCCTAGCATTTCAGTGGCCACCAGTGACATACACGGTTCATGGGGGCGAGATTACTAATAATCTCCTAGCGGAAATGGAACCGTAACACTACAGGACAATTAATACTTGAATATAATTATGAAATGTATACACTAAATGTAATCAGTAATAAGTTAGACTGACCCCTTATCTATGATCCAGAAGGCAACAATGGTGCTAGAGAATTAAACTGTTAAAAAGCTTCCTTTCCGCACTTATGTGCTTATGTGTATACACTCTTACCTTTCTGTCGTAGGTAGACAAGTTGAGGTGCTTCAGGAAGGTGCCGCCCGATGGTTGCAGCACTGGGAACTCCCAACGAGGCTTCTTCACCATGACACTGGCACTACTGGTTCTGGGCTCCTCATTCACCTTGACACTAGCACTACTTATCCTGGCTTCTTCATCCACCTTGACACTGGCACTACTGGTTCTGGCCTCCTCATCCACCTTGACACTGACACTACTGGTCCTGGCCTCTCCATCCACCTTGACACTGGCACTACTGGTCATAGCCTCCTCGTCCATCTTAACACTAACATTATTAGACCTACCCTCCTTATCCACTATCCTTTCTGCAGCTCTTCCTATTGTAAATAGTTGAAGCTTTTGTTGCTGGTCATAGGTAGCATTACCGCTTGTGTTTCTAAGTATTCTTACATTCGTGGTAAGAGTTTCGTGTGCATCCGCTACTTGCGGTACACCAGCGTGGCTCTCTGGATGGTTCGGAGAGACTCCCTCTCTCTCCAGGACCATAACGTTGCCCGAAGGAGAGAAGACAGGAACCTTCTTGGACTGGTAGATGGCAGACTGGTAATAGAAGTAGGCGCAGACGAAGCTGAAGAAGGCGATGAAGCGTGTGTGTTTACACTCAAATAACTTCATAGTTGTCTCAGCTGTATTCAGGGAATTAGTTGTATAGTGTATCAGGAACAGTGTTTCAGGTCACTGGAAGGAGCTTCGAATATATAAACTTATTTCTTCGTTCAACCTTCTAAAACACTGGTTCCGTCGGCTCGCTAGGAGACAATACAAGGGCGAGTATATGACGCCTGCAGCAGACACCAGACACCAGGCAGCAGTCCCACCACTGTCCACCCGCACAACCTGCTGCCCATCACTAACTTTCTCCAAGTGACCAACCAACTAATGCTGACGCCCTCTCACACCCTCCCTAACACACCCACCCTTCCCTCCCTTCCTCCTTGTGAATCCCTCCCACCCTCGACAGCCACCACACCCACCCTGCCCTCCCACCCTCGACAGCCACCACACCCTACCTCCAACCTTCCTCATAACCTCGATAACTGGAACACTACATAAAACATTCTTCCTATGCAAATCAAAATTAACATTTCGAATGATATTAGACAAACAAACTCAACTGTGCTTTCCCCCGCGTCAGCTTGTTGCGTGAAGGAATGTCTTCATGAAGAAACAAGTATTTTCTTCACCATCTCCATAACGGTGGAATGACAGAGTTGTCAGTTATTTCATTCTTTTGGCAAAATTTCCATTCTTATGTTTTATGATCTGGTGTCATTGTGAAATCTACTACACTGTCTGCCAGGTTAAAATATGTACGCCAGATTAAGTCATGTCTAACAGGTTAAAATATGACTGCTAGATTAAGTCATGTCTGCTATGTTAAAATATATCTGCCATGGTTAATTCACGACTGTCAGTTGAAGTTATGTCTTCTTTGTTATTATCACCCACAATACAAGTTATTATTACTCATATACTAAGACTGCAAACAAACCAGGTTACGGGTGGGGATAGACCCCATGGCGAGTGGGTCGTGACACTTGGCCGGTGTGTCAACCACTGGACCACCTGGCTACAATATGAGTCATCCAACTAGGTATGTTTATACACCATAGGGAGGTTAACATTTGTGGTCAGAGTGTGGCCCATGGTAACCTCCTGGGTCAGCTGGCCCAGTGGCTGATACACCAGGCCTGGATAACTTTACTGTAGCGGTTAATACATCAACGACTATGTGCACTGTTCGAGTTATCTATCGCTTTATGACCTTACTTATGACCTCTCCCGAGTATGACCTCAGAGTGCTGTTTGCTGTATAAGGATGTTTAGTAAGTAAGTAAGTTTATTCAGGTATACACAAATATAGTTACATAGAATTATCATACATAAGAACATAAGAACGAAGGAACACTGCAGAAGGCCTACTGGCCCATGCGAGGCAGGTCCAAGTCTCCTACCGGCTTAAGCCAATGCACCCAACCTAGTCAGGTCAGGTCACATATGTGACACATATGTGTAGAGAACCTGGGATAACCCAAAAAAGTCAGACACAGTGACTTATTTCCATTGGGGTCCTTAAAGTCTTGTCCCGGACAAATGCCGTAATAAAGTTTTAACTACTGAGTGTTTTTCACCTCTCCTATATAATGTCAGGTAGAATTAACTTGTTTTTGTCATCCTAAAAATGCTCAGTATATCTAGGCTAGTGTGTTTATGTATATGTACAAGACAATATGTTTTTCGTTTCAGTCTGGGGGTTCGAACCCTGGACCTCAGTGGTGAGAGTCACCCTCCTCACTGGAGTTTACCTGGAGACCTGGAGTTTACCTAGAGAGAGTTCCGGGGGTCAACGCCCCCGCGGCCCGGTCTGTGACCAGGCCTCCTGGTGCATTAGAGCCTGATCAACCAGGCTGTTGCTGCTGGCTGCACGCAAACCAACGTACGAGCCACAGCCCGGCTGATCAGGAACTGACTTTACACTACACTACAGCAACTTTTCGAAATACAATAAATGCACTTAATATTGTCAAGATTGTGTAGTTATTGAAAATAAAATTTATTTATAGTTTCAAGGGTGACAACAGCAGATGCAGTATTGTGCTCTATCTCCTGGTACCCCAGAGGGAATATTGCTTTAATTTGGGGAATATTTTGGAAAGGAACAAGAGTACTCTGACCTAAATTATGAACACAAGTGCCACCAGTTAGGTCAAGTAATAAATAAAATAAATAAAAACAATAAATTTTATTAATAAGCCGTACAAAAAAAAAAAAAAACAGTAATAAATTTTCTTTCCAGCTGATTCCATTATTTTTATTTTGTCATAATAATAATAATAATATAAATATAGTTTGATACAGGTGAAGACTTAGAAGAAGGATACTTAACGTGTAATGAATTCCAGGCAGACTAATACTACATCGACACCATGCCCAGCCCTTCTAGGGCAGGGTAGGTGACACCATGCCCAGCCCTTCTAGGGTAGGGTAGGTGCCTGTGCCCGAGCTTGTTGTGGAAAATTGCATTTATCTGTATGTATAATTATGTACATAACAATAAATGAACATAGATAATTATTATTTATCAGTTAGAGAAGTAGGAATTTGGGACACCTAGGTCGCAAAAATGTCCCCCTTCGATACCTACCACTGTCATGTCCACAAGTTGCTCTGGACCTATTAATTAAATGAATAATACATCACCAGGAATTCTGGTAAATATATAAATTTGTGGACTGTATATTAAAAATAATAAATGGTTATATATATACACAATTACATAACAGAAGGAAAATATATCTTAATATCACTCACCAATTTGACTGGATATTAAGTTGTATCATACTCAGAAAAACCTCACTAACTAAATTTATGAAAACACTGGCCAGAATTATACACAAATCTAGAGAGCATATCTGAGGTTCCTGGAGAGGTCTTGTCCAGTCGCCTGATATCTCAAGTTATGCAGGAATGCACATCCAACAATTTCACCTCCTATTTGAGAGGTATCAGCACAATTTTAACCTCTAGAGCACGAAAAATTCTTCCCCATTCACCAACGTTTCTAATACAAATTCAAAAACCAAGATGGCGAGTCTCTACTTTTTTCTATAACATACTTCTTTTAAAAATACAATATAGGGCATCTATTTACATACAAATACTGAATTTCTGGAAAATATATACAGTATTTTCCACACTTGTAGCTCACAAGACTGTCATTCCCATTAGCCCCTTTGGGGTGGGGATGGCAGACCAGAGAGGCCTAGCTTGTCTCTCCGAGCCCCGTGAGGTGGGGAATGTGGCTAGGCCTGGGGACAGTTTGTCCCAACGATGAGGGGGTACTTGTACCTCCTCCCATGGCAGACTTAGGTCTCAGACACTCCCTTGACAGGGAGCCAAGGCCGGGCTGCCACTTGGAAAAGGCCCGGGCCGGGAGAATACTGGCGAATCAGCAAGAAGAAGACTAATACTAGAATTTACATACAACTTAAATCTAGACTTGGCATATAATTTTAGTTGTTGTGAATTATTAGTATAGCTAAAAAATTCATCACAATCACAAGTATAATGAGACGGTATAATGAGGCCCAACGACAATGCGAAAATGACATAGTATATGTCATTAACCCGAAGCTGTTGTACAGCCATATCAGGAGGAAAACAACAGTCAAGGAGCAGGTAATTAGGCTGGGAAAGAAAGGAGGGGAGTTCACAAGAAACAACAGTGAAATACATGAGGAGTTCAATATGAGATTCAAAGAAGTGTTCACAGAGGAGACAAAAGGGACTCCAGGAAGACGGAGAGGTGGGGTACACCATCAAGTGTTGGACACAATACGTACAACCGAGGAAGAAGTGAAGAGGCTGCTAAGCGAGCTAGATACCTCAAAGGCGATGGGGCCAGATAACATCTCTCCATGGGTCCTGAGAGAGTAAGCAGATGCACTATGTGTACCACTAACAACAATCTTCAACACATCTATCGAGACAGGGCGACTACCTGAGGTGTGGAAGACAGCAAATGTCCCAATTCTTAAAAAAGGAGACAATCACGAAGCACTAAACTACAGACCAGTGTCACTGACATGTATAGTATGCAAAGTCATGGATAGGAGAACACCTAGAAACGAATGAGCATACCAACGACAACCAGCACGGTTTCAGGGACGGGAAATCCTGTGTCACAAATCTACTGGAGTTCTATGACAGGGTGACAGCAGTAAGAGAAGAGAGAGAGAAAGAGGAGTGGGTAGATTGCATTTTCTTGAACTGTAAGAAGGCTTTTGACACAGTTCCACACAAGAGATTAGAGCAAAAGCTGGAGGACCAGGCAGGTTTAACAGGGAAGGCACTGCAATGGATCATGGAATACCTGTCGGGAAGACAACAGCGAGTCATGGTATGTGACGAGGTATCAGAGTGGGCGCCTGTGACGAGCTGGGTTCCACAGAGGTCAGTCCTAGGACCGGTGCTGTTTCTGGTATATGTAAACGACATAACAGAAGGAATAGACTCTGAAGTGTCCCTGTCTGCAGATGATGTGAAGTTGATGAGAAGAATTCAATCGGACGAGGACAAGGCAGAACTACAAAGGGATCTGGACCGGCTGCAGGCCTGGTCCAGAAACTGGGTCCTGGAATTTATCACCACCAAGTGCAAAGTCATGAAGATTGGGGAAGGGCAAAGAAGACCGAAGATGGAGTACTGTCTAGGGGGAAAGAGACTATGAACCTCACTCAAGGAAAAGGATCTTGGGATGAGTATAACACCAGGTACATCTCCTGAGGCACACATCAACCAAGTAACTGCTGCAGTATACGGGCACCTAACAAACCTAAGAACAGCATTCCGATATCTCAAAAAGGAATCGTTCAGGGCCCTGTACACTGTGTACGTTAGGTCTACATTGGAGTATGCAGCACCAGTTTGGAACCCACATCTAGCCAAGCACATCAAGAAATTAGAGAAAGAGCAAAGGTTCACAACAAGACTAGTCCCAGAGCTAAGCGGCATGTTCTACGAGGAGAGGTTATGGGAAATCGACCTGACGACACTGGAGGACAGAAGGGCTAGGGGGGGACATGAAAACGACATATAAAACTGTGAGAGGAAGTGACAAGGTGGACAGAGACAGGATGTTCCAGAGATGGGACACAGAAACAAGGAGTCACAATTAGAAGTTGAAGAATCAGATGAGTCACAGAGATATTAAGAATTATTTCTTTAGTCATAGAGATGTCAGGAAGTGAAATAGTCTGGAAAGTGATGTAGCGGAGGCAAGAACTATACATAAATTTAAGAAGAGGTATGATAAGGCTCATGGAGCAGGGAAAGTGGACCTAGTAGCTAGCAGTGAAGAGGCTGGGCCAGGAGCTATGACTCAATCTTTGCAACCACAATTATGTGAGTACACACACACACACACACACACACGTGGTAATGCTTCATTTATAGTCAGCAAAGTCAGTGTATTTTTCCAGAATGGTTTGTAATATGCCACTGTGGATAAAATGCTCTGACATCTTTTGAACATTTCTGAGTGAGTTGTCTTTGAATACATTGATTTTATTGCATTTCATTACATAATGACGCAAATTGTGACAACTGTCCGTCTGGCAAAGTTATCATTTCTTCAGTAACTTAGCCAGACGACCAGAAGTTTATGAATATTTTACCAAGTGATAGAGATATTACCGGAGGAATTTCTTCACTACAAGACAAGTGAAGGGGAAATACATCTGAAAGAAACCAAGTATACATTGAAACGTAACCATAATGATCTTGTTATGACCAGAGCTTTGGTAAGATGGGTAAGGAAGAAGGATGGGTAAGGATAGAAATATTGGAAAAGGGTGGGAGGGGGGAGAGAGGTAGGATATAAAAGGTAAGTGGCCCAACCACTTTGATGTAATTTAAAGAGTGTATGTGGAATAATAAAATATTCTTGAAGGGGTATAATACTAACAAAAGTGCATGACTGAATTGGTAGTAAATATACAAGTTGCAATTTTTTTTTTTTTTTTTTTTTTTTTTTTGCTATTGCACAACGGATATTTAAACGACAATGAAGGCAATAATTTTCTGGCCAGTTTAAAAAGAATTACTTGACACGATAGCTTCTTACAAGGTGGTGTCCCGCCATAGTAAATGTAGCGTAATTTTAACAGTAGAATACAAGATGTCTCCCTAATTGGGGGCGATGATTTTCTTAGTAAACATAGAAGGGTTCTGGTGTTACCCAATTATCTTCATCAGGGAGGTTGCTCAATATCATTGGTCGATGGTAATCATCTTTATGGATAAAACGACGGACCCTCTGTGGGAGAGTCATTCTTTGAGTCCTGTGAGGAGGAGTATTGATGGTGTAATCCGTGGTATTTACAACTTGTATAAGATGTTCTCTATCTGGCATGTATAGTTCTTGCATTGTATAGAGTTGTTTCTTTTTCAGGGTGTCAAGGCGTACATTTATGGCAGTAATATCTTGTTGTACGTGTAAATCTGCCATTTTAACTCTGTCTTTCCTCCTGGTACCCGTAATGAAGCGAAGAGCTCTATTCTGGACCCGTTGCAACCGTAGCATGTTGGTCTTTGTTGTTAATGTCATTGGAACACAAGGGTATTCGGGTATATGTCTTATCATCATTTTTATTTTATTTTTATTATCACACCGGCCGATTCCCACCAAGGCAGGGTGGCCCGAAAAAGAAAAACTTTCACCATCATTCACTCCATCACTGTCTTGCCAGAAGGGTGCTTTACACTACAGTTTTTAAACTGCAACATTAACACCCCTCCTTCAGAGTGCAGGCACTGTACTTCCCATCTCCAGGACTCAAGTCCGGCCTGCCGGTTTCCCTGAATCCCTTCATAAATGTTACTTTGCTCACACTCCAACAGCACGTCAAGTATTAAAAACCATTTGTCTCCATTCACTCCTATCAAACACGCTCAAGCATGCCTGCTGGAAGTCCAAGCCCCTCGCACACAAAACCTCCTTTACCCCCTCCTCCAACCCTTCCTAGGCCGACCCCTACCCGCCTTCCTTCCACTACAGACTGATACACTCTTGAAGTCATTCTGTTTCGCTCCATTCTCTCTACATGTCCGAACCACCTCAACAACCCTTCCTCAGCCCTCTGGACAACAGTTTTGGTAATCCCGCACCTCCTCCTAACTTCCAAACTACGAATTCTCTGCATTATATTCACACCACACATTGCCCTCAGACATGACATCTCCACTGCCTCCAGCCTTCTCCTCGCTGCAACATTCATCACCCACGCTTCACACCCATATAAGAGCGTTGGTAAAACTATACTCTCATACATTCCCCTCTTTGCCTCCAAGGACAAAGTTCTTTGTCTCCACAGACTCCTAAGTGCACCACTCACTCTTTTTCCCTCATCAATTCTATGATTCACCTCATCTTTCATAGACCCATCCGCTGACACGTCCACTCCCAAATATCTGAATACGTTCACCTCCTCCATACTCTCTCCCTCCAATCTGATATTCAATCTTTCATCACCTAATCTTTTTGTTATCCTCATAACCTTACTCTTTCCTGTATTCACCTTTAATTTTCATCATTTTATACAGATGTTTTTTGACATGTTGAGGGGCTTGATTAAATCTAAAGAGACTGCTAAGACCGGCTTTGGCTATGTTGATCTTTTTAGTTACATGAGATGTTGAGTGGAGCAGCCTGTCTATTTCGTATCCCAAGATCTTGTTAGGGGTTTCTAATGGCTACAGGTGTACCTCTGATGGAGATACCCCCTTTATCTTCGATGGTTGATGCAAAACATCCTATCGTGCTAACAAGGACCTTGTCAGGATTAGTCGTAATTCTCCATTTCTTTTCCCAATTAGATGTTCGACGAAGTTCAATATTCATTTTTTCTATGACTCTCTCATACTTGTATTTTCTTGTTACCGGAGTTGATGAGACGACATGAATAACATCATCTGCAAATTGCGTTATAATTGTATCATTAAACTCTGGTTGAGGAAGATCATTCACATAAATATTGAATAGAATTGGACTGAGACAAGAACCTTGTGGGACACCAGCTGTCGGTATAAAAGGCTCTGTCGACCTGCCGTGAAAGGTGGGAATGATTTTTCTTTGAGTTAAGAAGTTATATATTAATCTGATAAAGGTCCAGTTATGGTCAGGTAGGTGAATAAGTTTGTATATAAGACCATCATGCCATAAGCTATCAAAAGCTTTATGAACATCTCTGGTGGCAATTAAGGCAAGATTGCCCTGATGTTTCAGACTCGCTACAGTATCGAAAATAACATTTATTGCATGATGGGTACCTCTATGTGTTCTAAAGCCAAATTGTTTTTCAGTAAAAAGGTGATTAAACTCCATATAGTAGTTCAGTCTGTTGGAAATGATCTTCTCAAGAACTTTTCCAGTGACTTCAAGTAAAGATATAGGTCTATAGTTCCCAGGTTGGTGAATGTCTTTATTGGGCTTAGCAAGAAAGATCATCCTAGCAGTCTTAAAAACCACTGGAAAATGTCCTGAGGCCAAGATGGCATTAAAGATATTTACCAAAGACTGTTTACAATTTCTGGGCAGGAACTTTATTTGTTTCATTGTTATTCCAGAGAGGCCAGGGACTCTATTGCGCATTCTTCCAATAACCTGACTCATCTCTAGTAATGTAATAGGTCTAGTAAGCGGGTGGGCGTCTTCAAGAGTTGATGTATCGATGGAAGGTAGTGGTTGTAGATCATCCAAGTTCTCATCTCTCCATTCATTTACCAACTGATAGTGATTATTGTTAAATCGACGACTGTTATTGTGGGAGAGAATTTTCTCCCATACATCACCCATCAAATTAGCCTGGTCCTGTGGATCATCAAGTTTAATCTCAACATCTTCATCATCATCATCAGTGAAGGTATGAATTAGGTAGTTAGGAGCCTTGTGCTTTGCCCCTAAAAGTTGTCGGATCTTACTCCAAAATTTTGCTGGCTCACGTTTATACTGATTAGCTTGGAGAACTAGCAATTTCCATAAGTCACGTTTGTGATGACTAATCATTTTAATTAATTCTTGCCTTAATCTGTGCAATGTAGCTGCTGGTGGTTGTCGCGTTTGAAGATGCCTTCGACATTCTGTTTGATAATTTCTCAAAGCGTCTTTAATTTCCCTCGTAGGTTTATATTGCTGGTAGATCTTTGTGGAAGCTAATTGGCAAGTTGCATTAGTAGCATCAATTATTCGATTGTGAAGGGACCTGATCGCGTCGTCAATTGCAGTGGAAGGTAGATTTTCCAGCGACACAATTTCATCGTCACCCAGAAATGCCCTGAAGGGGTCAAATCCTAGGGTGTTGAGATTGGGTTTAGGAGGTACAGGTATTCTAAATGGAGAAGTTTGTAGTTGTATTAAAACCGGGATATGGTCAGAACCTATGTTTCCACCAGGGGAGATACGACAATGAAAGAGGTCACAGTCTCTGTTTGTCAGGACTATATCTGGTGTCCCTGGATGAGGTCCAATATACGATTTAAAGAATGGGCATTGAAATGACAAGTTTCTGGCTGTCATGATATTAAATAGTTGTTTTCATTTCAAGTCACCCAGTGGATTACCAGCTCCACAGTTAAAGAGGGCAGGGTGATGAGCATTAAAATCTCCCGCTAGAATTGTTGGAATATTTCTACTTAATATCTTATGTAGAGGAATTGATTCTATATATGGTTGTCTCGGGGGAAAATATCCAGTTCCTATCACTAGTTGGCCATGAGACGTTGTCATTTCTGTTGCAGGAATGTTATCATCAACATGAATACTTTTAAACGCATAGCCTAATTTAACTAAGATGGCTACACCACTAAAGGGTCCTCTTGATTTCTCCACAGTAGAGTAACCACGTAATTTAATATGTTGATCAACTCTTGCAGCTGTCATTCAAGAGTATAACATCTGGATTGTAATTATGTAGTTCAACTTCGAGGAGGTAACGGTTATTAAAGAAATGTTGAACATTAAGTTAGAAAATTGTAATCCCCATTATTTCTTGCACTTCGCACGTGTACTGCGGTCAGAACGCCTGCAAGTAGTCATGTTTGGTATCCACACTATCCCTGCTGGACTCGTCAAGGGGAGGAGGGAACTGCTGCGTAGTTGCTTGTGTATTAAAAGTGTCATCATCCTCACTAGAATTGGTAATATTAACAGAATCATTAGAGTCATTAGAGTCATCATCATAAAACTGAGGTGTGATAGTCCCAGTTTCAGGAAGCAGAGGCTCGTGAGAGTTAAAGGGAGACTGTGGAGGCTCCAAGAGAAAATTTGGTAGGCAAGGTGAATTACCCTGGGAAAGTTCCTGTTCAACAGGATCAGCTGCAATAGCGGGAGAGTAGGCACCAATCTCTGGGGCATCGTTGGGGTCAGGTATTGACTCATCAGGTTGAGGGGAGTTGACAACCTGGGTATGCGAGGTGGGTGATCCCTGGACAAGGGATGACTTATGCTTATTTGTAGAAGTAGAGTAGGGTACATACTTCTTGTTATGAGAAGGCTGGGCCATAATAACCTTAGCATTATCTGGGAAAGTAATGGGAGTGATCCCATTAGCCATTAACAAATCATTTAAAATCTTAGAGCAGAGTTGAATGTCACCACCTGCTATGTCTTTGGCCATCATATATATTAGTTGCTCTCTCGTCATACCCCCGGCTGAGGATACCTGAGACATGGGAGATGAGACTGAGCCTTGTTGTTGCGTTTGTGTATGTTGTAGGTGAGGGTTAGATTGGGGCACTCCAAGAGGGGCAGAATTCCAAACATTGGAACCAGTGGAAGAGACCTGAGGAGTCCCACTAGATCCAGGCAAAGCTGGGAAGGAAGTTTGGGACATTGTTGGAGGTGCCTCGGGAGTGTTCTTCTTGGAATTGGACAGTTTCTTAGCTTCAAGAATTTTCTGCATTTCCTTTTTCCTCTCGGGACAGACAGCAGAAACAGCAAGATGTTGTCCATTGCAGAGGACACATTTGGGTTTAGTTTTGTTATTACAGTCTTTAAAAGAATGTTGCCCAGAGCATATGCTGCAAATCAGTGCTTGGCTACTGCATTTGTTGGTGGTATGACCAAATGCGTAACATTTATAACATTGTGTAACACTGACAAACCGCTCAAGAGAGATTTGGTCAGGTGTACATCTGGTGCCAAAACATTTGAAGCGATTTTGACACACTAGTTTGGCTTCTTCAGGTGTCTCAAGTATTAACTTTAATGTTTCCCGGTTGTTGTCAGGTTTAGAAAATTTATGTGATTGGACAGCATGAAATTCTGAATTCTCTGCATTAAAGTCAGCAAGAAGTTCATTCACTGTGCTATCTCTCATGATGCTGTTAATTCTGGCAACAAACAGTTCGCTGAGCTTGATAGCTTTCAGGTGCAATTGGGTGGATACCAAAAGTCTTCAATTTGTCCAGGACGTCCTGCTTAAGTAGTTGAAGTAACTCTTCTTCAGAAGAGAGGAAAAGTACTACCCCAGCGAGAGTTGTAAAAACATCCACTGGAGCAACAGTTGAATTCGAGCAAATACATGCTAGAATTTCTTTCACCGACTTTTGGTTGCCATCAACACGTAATCTTACTCTTATCCGTGCCATGATATCCAGGAAGGTACATCTGGCACAGAAGTAGCTTTACAAAAACTAGTCTTTCCTTAGAGTTAGTCTAACATTCTATGTTAGCTGACTTATGAAGGTCAGCCCCTAAGATAGCCTACCCTCGAGTGGTGAAGGGGACACAGGGCCCAAGGCAAAGATCGGCCGTATTTTAAAAAAACCACACGGGCTACCGGATGGTCAAAATGCCTTGTGTTAACTCGCCAAAGCGAAGTTGCCGAAAAAGAAGATAGGAAAGCCAGAAGGATAGCAATGTATGTAGTGTGTTAGTGTGTGGGCCAGTGTTGATGTTTGTGTGAGGGGAGGATGGGGAAGGATGGGGGGATGGGGAAGAGAGGGGTGAACAAGCAAGCAAGTCACCGCCTTACTCTCTTGATGGGATGGGGCTTGAAGTGACTGCAAACAAGCTTCCTCTCAGCAAAACACCTCAATTATTGGGAGCGCTTGAGGTTCCTAAACCTGTATTCCCTGGAACGCAGGAGGGAGAGATACATGATTATATACACCTGGAAAATCCTAGAGGGACTAGTACCGAACTTGCACACGAAAATCACTCACTACGAAAGCAAAAGACTTGGCAGACGATGCACCATCCCCCCAATGAAAAGCAGGGGTGTCACTAGCACGTTAAGAGACCATACAATAAGTGTCAGGGGCCCGAGACTGTTCAACTGCCTCCCAGCACACATAAGGGGGATTACCAACAGACCCCTGGCAGTCTTCAAGCTGGCACTGGACAAGCACCTAAAGTCAGTTCCGGATCAGCCGGGCTGTAGCTCGTATGTTGGTTTGCGTGCAGCCAGCAGCAACAGCCTGGTTGATCAGGCTCTGATCCACCAGGAGGCCTGGTCTCAGACCGGGCCGCGGGGGCGTTGACCCCCGGAACTCTCTCCAGGTAAACTCCAGGTAATAACCCAAGAAAAATCTCGAGTAACAGTGTTCAGAGTTGCTCTGCTCGAGAATTACTCAGGATAACTGAAGAGCAGGAACGACGACGTCTTCTCTCCACGGCGGCTGGGCGGCTTCTGTCTGTCTGTTGTGTGTCACCATAATGATGATACGGCTGAAAAATGGGAAGCAGTAGCAGGAGATGCTGTATTACCTCCCACATGTATCATCCAATAATTTATGAATGCCTCCCTGTGTCTACTGAACTCCATACAACAGGTAAGTATCCTAAAAGTATCCAAAACGGTGGGGATCCTCTCCAAGATACGATACTTCTTACCGCAAACTGCCCTTCTCACACTATACCATTCACTTATATATCCATACCTCACCTATGCTATCTGTGCTTGGGGTTCAACTGCAGCAACACACCTAAAGCCAATAATAACCCAACAAAAAGCCTCAGTAAGAATAATCATTAAATCCCATCCCTGGCAACACCCCCCCCACTCTTCATAGATCTAAACTTACTCCCTGTTCAGTACATCCACACTTACTACTGTGCAATCTACATCTACAGGACCTTAAATTCCAATATTAACCTTGACCTAAAACGCTTTCTTGATAGTTGTGACAGGATCCACAGGCATAACACCAGCCACAAACATCTCTATCACATTCCCCGTGTTCGACTAAACCTTTACAAAAATTCAATGTGTTTCAAAGGACCTAAAATCTCCAACACCCTACCTGAAAACTCTAGAACTGCAGACACATGCATCACTTTCAAAACTACAGTTAGAAAACATCTTATCTCCCTGATACACCCCGACAACTAACTACAAGATAACCACCTAGTGGTTCAAAATTACACTCACCCACTGACTATAAACCTAGAAATACTAATCTTAATCTTAAAATAATAAATCCTAACTAGTCATAAGTTTGCCTATGTTACTCAAATATAGACACCTTGTATTGTGCCAAAACAAAAGCATTCACATTGCTAAACTCAAAATTATCTGTAAGGACTTAATGTTAAGAATTAATCTAAGTCTGCTGGAAATGCCTAGCCATGCTAGGTGTCCTAGTGGCCCCCTCTGTAATTAGTATTTTATAACATGTAAACCACACAATACCCAAAACCTGTAAACCCCACATTGTAATTTTAATAATTTATGTTAAGCGCTAAATCCATGGGGATCATTCAGCGCATAACGTGGAGGCTTGATCCTCCGTCTGCTGAGCGCCAGACAGACGCGCTTCCTATTTGTACTCACCTAGTTGGTTATCCCACATTGTAACCCTTATAGAGAATAAACTTGAATTGAATTGAAAAAATATTGACCAATATTCAGGTTGTCTTTAATTAGGATGAGTTAGGATATATCACCAAGATAATGACTTGGTAAGACATATATTCTTCACTGGTTGAAATAATGCACTTAATAATTTATAATTGTGTGTGAAAATAGTAGATCACACAATATATTTAAAACCGACAAATTCAATAGTTTTTGCATAATCATACAGTCCACTCAATAGCCAGTTTTACTGGCTTAAATTTTCAGGACCGCATGTTCCTAATCAAGTAAGTAAGTAAGTAAGTAAGTAAGTAAGTTTATTCAGGTATACACAAATACAGTTTCATAGAATTATCATACATAGGGGCATATGTGTAAAGTACCTGGGATAACCCAAAAAGTCAGACAGAGTGACTTATTTCCACTGGGGAGCTGAGGAGGTGGTAACTGAAGGAGGATCACTGCCAACCCAGTGTCTCTAAAATCCCACAAGTCTCTAAGATACATCAACATCAGTAAGTTACTAATTTGCTTTGTATCAAGATTATCATTGGTATCATTACAAAGTAGGAGTAGCTATGTCGAGTGAGGGAGAAGCTATGTCGAGTGAGGGAGAAGCTATGTCGAGTGAGGGAGTAGCTATGTCGAGTGATGGAGTAGCTATGTCGAGTGATGGAGTAGCTATGTCGAGTGAGGGAGAAGCTATGTCGAGTGAGGGAGAAGCTATGTCGAGTGATGGAGTAGCTATGTCGAGTGATGGAGTAGCTATGTCGAGTGAGGGAGAAGCTATGTCGAGTGAGGGAGTAGCTATGTCGAGTGATGGAGTAGCTATGTCGAGTGAGGGAGAAGCTATGTCGAGTGAGGGAGTAGCTATGTCGAGTGATGGAGTAGCTATGTCGAGTGAGGGAGAAGCTATGTCGAGTGAGGGAGTAGCTATGTCGAGTGATGGAGTAGCTATGTCGAGTGAGGGAGAAGCTATGTCGAGTGAGGGAGTAGCTATGTCGAGTGATGGAGTAGCTATGTCGAGTGAGGGAGAAGCTATGTCGAGTGAGGGAGAAGCTATGTCGAGTGAGGGAGAAGCTATGTCGAGTGAGGGAGTAGCTATGTCGAGTGATGGAGTAGCTATGTCGAGTGAGGGAGAAGCTATGTCGAGTGAGGGAGAAGCTATGTCGAGTGAGGGAGAAGCTATGTCGAGTGAGGGAGAAGCTATGTCGAGTGAGGAGAAGCTATGTCGAGTGAGGGAGAAGCTATGTCGAGTGAGGGAGAAGCTATGTCGAGTGAGGGAGAAGCTATGTCGAGTGAGGGAGAAGCTATGTCGAGTGAGGGAGAAGCTATGTCGAGTGAGGGAGAAGCTATGTCGAGTGAGGGAGAAGCTATGTCGAGTGAGGGAGAAGCTATGTCGAGTGAGGGAGAAGCTATGTCGAGTGAGGGAGAAGCTATGTCGAGTGAGGGGAAGAAGCTATGTCGAGTGAGGGAGAAGCTATGTCGAGTGAGGGAGAAGCTATGTCGAGTGAGGGAGAAGCTATGTCGAGTGAGGGAGAAGCTATGTCGAGTGAGGGAGAAGCTATGTCGAGTGAGGGAGAAGCTATGTCGAGTGAGGGAGAAGCTATGTCGAGTGAGGGAGAAGCTATGTCGAGTGAGGGAGAAGCTATGTCGAGTGAGGGAGAAGCTATGTCAAGTGAGGGAGAAGCTATGTCGAGTGAGGGAGAAGCTATGTCGAGTGAGGGAGAAGCTATGTCGAGTGAGGGAGAAGCTATGTCGAGTGAGGGAGAAGCTATGTCGAGTGAGGGAGAAGCTATGTCGAGTGAGGGAGAAGCTATGTCGAGTGAGGGAGAAGTTGTTTCTCTCACTGGTGTTCTAGACGAAGGAACATAAGAAGCATGTCTTTCTGGAGTACTTTAAATGTCGTATATTACGTTATTATCGACTTTTTCATTAATCCATCTATGACATATTTTTCAAAATTATATAAGAAACACGCTACATATCATAAATATAATATAGACAACCATACAAGAACAAAATGACAATTGTGAAGTGTGGTAACTAGGCGGGCGTAATTGAGTATACGACAATAATTAGAGTAACACGTTCTCTCTAGTCTACTATCATCAGAGAAACTAATTATATAGTTGGGGGTAACTGTAGAAAAACTATTGTTTTGTATGCCTTTACTCATAAATAGCGTCACTCATTCTTAAAAGGGTATGTTACCACGAGCCGGGGTATGTTCCTGTGAGCCAGGGTATGTTGCTGTGATCCAGAGTATGTTGCTGTGATCCAAGGTATGTTGCTGTGATCCAGGGTATGTTACTGTGATCCAGGGTATGTTGCTGTGATCCAGGGTATGTTGCTGTGATCCAGGGTATGTTGCTGTGATCCAGGGTGTGTTGCTGTGATCCAGGGTATGTTGCTGTGATCCAGAGTATGTTGCTGTGATCCAAGGTATGTTGCTGTGATCCAGGGTATGTTGCTGTGATCCAGGGTATGTTGCTCTGATCCAGGGTGTGTTGCTGTGATCCAAGGTATGTTGCTGTGATCCAGGGTATGTTGCTGTGATCCAGGGTATGTTGCTGTGATCCAGGGTATGTTACTGTGATCCAGGGTATGTTGCTGTGATTCAGGATATGTTGTTGTTATACAGGCTACTGAATTAATGTGAAGATAATTTATTTAATGTCACAAGTCACTCCCAGTTGAACGTCCACCACCTGTCCTCCTGCCTATTTAATACGTGTCCACCCAAAACACTGACATCATATATAAATTTAAGGAGAATTTTCCCCACAATACACCTTACATTATATACAAATTATCTTCACATTAAACCAGAAGACTGTATAAAAGCTGCCATAAGCTAAGGTGTGTTATCTGCTCACAGAGTTTGTGCGCTCTGTATCTCTCTGTATTCTGACAATTGCTTACATTAATTTTACTTCCATAGAGTTTTTTAGTAAGCTCACACTAAATATATGGTGAAGATAAATTCGAAGCTAGCAGAGGTTGGTTTCAAAGGTTGAGTGATAGAAGCCAAATTCACATTATCAAAATGCAAGGTGAAGTAGCAAGCGCTGACACCGTAGCTGCAGAAAATTCTCCACAGGAGCTAGCTGGGATAATCGAATTTAGTGAATATACTAAGTGACAGTTTTTTAATGTGGATGAAATCGTATTATTTTGGAAGAAGATACTCTCTAGGGTATTTATTGATAAAGAAGAGTAGTTGTGGAAACTTATTCGGTACTAAGTTCCACAGGGCAGATACGTCGTACAAAGAGCCCAACATGTCACGGATGGAACGGCTGAGTTGGGGGGTCCTTACGCCCACCCAAAACACACACATACACCCGGGTTGGCGAAGGTGGTTGGAAGGTACATTTTAATTGATAGATTAACCTTTCAAGGAAGAGGTAGGTAGTTTATACTGTTAGTGAACTAATATTAGGACTATTGAGGCAACTGTAGATAATGATAATGTAGACCAAAGACCTTAATGTAAGTAGTAATAGGCCAGTAATATAGGCAGACCATAGGTTAAGTTAGCTAGAGAGAACTGGCAGCCCAAGTTTGAATGACAAGGCACGGGATTTTGAGACTGCAGTGCCTTCTTCTTTGTCGAAATTCCGAACTAGGCACACCGCTGTAACATCAGGGCGGTGCCCCACATGTCTACACATACTAGGCCCTGGGGATATCTGGTGGAGGCACCTCGAAGTACCGTAGATGACCTCCTCCATCAGGTCCATACAGTAAGACAAGACCTCCCTTTCTTTCTCAGTATTCTGGCCAGTTTCTGGGGGAAATTGCGAGTGAGTTGAACTGTGGGTCTTTGTGCAGCCGGACGACCACTGACTAGTACGTACTTTACCGGCGTCTCCTCATTGTTAAGCTTAGAAGCTTGAGTTTACCTGGAGTTTACCTGGAGAGAGTTCCGGGGGTCAACGCCCCCGCGGCCCGGTCTGTGACCAGGCCTCCTGGTGGATCAGAGCCTGATCAACCAGGCTGTTACTGCTGGCTGCATGCAATCCAGTGTATGAGCTACAGCCCGGCTGGTCAGGTACCGACTTTAGGTGCTTGTCCAGTGCCAGCTTGAAGACTGCCAGGGGTCTATTGGTAATCCCCCTTATGTATGCTGGGAGGCAGTTGAACAGTCTCGGGCCCCTGACATTTATTGCGTTGTCTCTTAACGTGCTAGTGACACCCCTGCTTTTCATTGGAGGGATGTTGCATCGTCTGCCGAGTCTTTTGCTTTCGTAGTGAGTAATTTTCGTGTGCAAGTTCGGTACTAGACCCTCTAGGATTTTCCAGGTGTATATAATCATGTACCTCTCCCGCCTGCATTCCAGGGAATACAGGTTCAGGAACTTTAAGTGCTCCCAGTAATTGAGGTGTTTTATCTCCGTTATGCGCGCCATGAAGGTTCTCTGTACATTTTCTAGGTCAGCAATTTCACCTGCCTTGAAAGGTGCTGTTAGTGTGCAGCAATATTCCAGCCTAGATAGAACAAGGGACCTGAAGAGTGTCATCATGGGCTTGGCATCCCTAGTTTTGAAGGTTCTCATTATTCATCCTGTCATTTTTCTAGCAGATGCGATTGATACAATGCTATGGTCCTTGAAGGTGAGATCCTCCAACATGATCACTCCCAGGTCTTTGACGTTGGCTTTTCGCTCTATTTTGTGGCAAGAATTTGTTTTGTACTCTGATGAAGTTTTAATTTCCTCATGTTTACTATTTCGGAGTAATTGAAATTTCTCATTGTTGAACTTCATATTGTTTTCTGCAGCCCATTGAAAGATTTGGTTGATGTCTGCCTGGAGCCTTGCAGTGTCTGCAATGGAAGACACTGTCATGCAGATTCGGGTGTCATCTGCAAAGGAAGACACGGTACCGTGGCTGACACCCTTGTCTATGTCAGATATGAGGATGAGAAACAAGATGGGAGCGAGTACTGTGCCTTGCAGAACAGAGCTTTTCACTGTAACCGCCTCAGACTTTACTCTGTTGACTACTACTCTTTGTGTTCTGTTTGTGAGGAAATTATAGATCCATCTACCAACTTTTCCTGTTATTCCTTTAGCACGCATTTTGTGCGCTATTACGCCATGGTCACACATGTCGAAAGGCTTTTGCAAAGTCTGTATATATTACATCTGCATTCTTTTTGTCTACTAGAATATCTAGGACCTTGTCGTAGTGATCCAGTAGTTGGGGCAGACAGGAGCGACCTGCTCTAAACCCATGTTGTCCTGGGTTGTGTAACTGATGGGTATCTAGATGAGTGGCGATCTTGCTTCTTATGACCCTTTCAAAGATTTTTATGATATGGGATGTTAGTGCTATCGGTCTGTAGTTCTTTGCTATTGCTTTACTGCCCCCTTTGTGGAGTGGGGCTATCTCTGTTGTTTTTAGTAACTGTGGGACGACCCCTATGTCCATGCTCCCTCTCCATAGGATGGTAAAAGGACGTGAAAGGGGCTTTTTGCAGTTGTTGATGAATACGGAGTTCCATGAGTCTGGACCTGGGGCAGAGTGCATGGGCATATCATTTATCGCCTGTTCGAAGTCATTTGGCGTCAGGATAACATCAGGTAGGCTTGTGTTTACCAAATTCTGCGGCTCTCTCATAAAGAATTCATTTAGATCTTCGACTCTCAGTCTGGTTAGCGGCACGCTAAAAACTGAGTCATATTGGGACTTGAGTAGCTCACTCATTTCCTTGCTGTCATCTGTGTAGGACCCATCTTGTTTAAGTAGGGACCCAATACTGGATGTTGTTCTCGACTTTGATTTGGCATAAGAAAAGAAATACTTTGGGTCTCTTTCGATTTCATTTATGGCTTTTAGTTCTTCCCGCGATTCCTGACTCCTATAATATTCCTTTAGCTTTAGTTCGATGTTTGCTATTTCGCCTGTCTCTTTCTATTTTACATCTACTCCTCCTTTTTCTTAAAGGAATAAGCCTCGAGTATACATCGAGTGCCACAGAGTTAATCTGTTCTAGGCATAAGTTGGGGTCTGTGTTGCTTGGTCTATCTTCCCAGCTTATATCGGTTAGGACTTGGTTTACGTGGTCCCACTTTATGTTCTTGTTATTGAAGTTGAATTTGGTGAAGGCTCCCTCGTGACTGATTTCATTTTGTCGGTCTGTAAAATTTTGATATAATTTTTTCAAATTTATAGTGTATAAATTTTTATAGTGTAAATAAGTGTAAATTGTGTTTCTGTTGTTTTAAAATTAATTTACAAGTGAGAATAGAATCAGGAGACAGGGTGGGCGGAGGGAAGACGCTGTAATGGAAATTTAGTGAAGAGAGGTGACAATAACCTCGTAATTAAATCAATCGTCATCGGGGCTAAATTGGAGCAGAACAACTTCAGACGGCCATAAAACAATGCGGTGACGCCCCCATTGTGAACTGGGA
Organism: Cherax quadricarinatus; assembly: GCF_026875155.1. Classification (NCBI taxonomy): domain Eukaryota; kingdom Metazoa; phylum Arthropoda; class Malacostraca; order Decapoda; family Parastacidae; genus Cherax; species Cherax quadricarinatus. The sequence continues at coordinate 3,669,216 of NC_069483.1, forward strand.
AAAAAATATGTGTGAAACCACTGTAATATAGTGGTAAAATTGTAAAATATAGGACACTGGTAGCCTAGGATGAGTAACGCAAACCTTTTGTATGGTAGTTTACGTTGACCTTCGTATTTCTAACTTGGAAGCTGACGGGGCTTTCACGCGCCTGTATCAAAGATTAGATTAGATTTTTCATTTTGACAAATTACATGGTTGTACAAAGGAATATAATAATTGGGTGTACATAACAAAAACCCCTCTGTATGCTGAGCATTTCGGGCAAACTTAAAGACTAACTTATGATTAGTAAGGTAATAATACATAGTTCATGTGGTCATTAGATGAGTTAGAGTGAGTACAGGAGAATTAAACATTATATCAGGTAATACTACATGGTTTTGATAAGTCTGGTAGAAACTTATTACACTATTGAATTAGTTAATGAAGATTACAGTATTACACTGTAACAATTTAAAGCAGTTTTGGTACAAAATTATTAATTTTTATGTTAACATACATGAAAAAAATATCTTTCAACGTATTAGAGAAAATTTTAGAGAGGACTTAATTTTAAATGAGTTACTGCTAGCAGATGTCTATGTTTGCGAACTGTTAAGCATTCAAATCTCTCTCGTTGTCCACTGCATGTGGGAGGATTCGATGAAATTACTTTCAAAACGAGCTTGGTGCCCGGGGGTATGGTGCCTGGGGGTATGGTGCCCGGGGGTATGGGGTAACATCGCTTACCTTCGGCTAAGCGCCCATACTTTTCTTGGGTCTAGCCCCGTGGTAAAGTACTGTGGAATCTGATACAGAGTTAGCAGGTTCGAGTCCAGCTGTGGACGTAGAGAC
>NC_069483.1:3672552-3689556 GCF_026875155.1 Cherax quadricarinatus
ATAATAATAAGAACTTCCCAAGCTGCACTAACAAATGCAAGGAACAAAAAGAAAGAACTTAGGGAACAGGAATGGGAACAATTTGTTAGCTTGACCTGGGAAGGTATAAATAAAATAACAAGGAAAGAAACTGGTAATGTTACTCATCCATTTTCTCTTGAAAAAAATTCAGTTGACTTCATGAATAACTTGTACAAAACATATAGGCATGAAAATCTACCTTTTCATATTAGAAAGGTTGAATTTATTAATTTTATGATCCAAAATATTGATGAGAGTGATTACCTCTTCACCGGGTATGAGTTAGATAATGCAATAAATAAAGGTCGATCAATCTTTGTTAGCACTATAATCTTTGTTAGCACTATAATCTTTGTTAGCACTATAATCTCAGTTACATCGAGGAAGATCTTCCTACTTCCTGAACCAATAGTTCCATTGCACCGATCCCTAAACTGTAGCAGCCTGATATATTTGGACCAATGTCCTTAACTAGTTGTCGTTGCCCAGTTAAGAACGATAGTTAAGCATAAAAAATAACAGTTAGGCGTCTACACTCAAATTGAAATGTTTGTCATCCTAATGGCGCTGAAGTTAACTCATAACATCCTGACTATGTGATTGTTACAGTCATCACTGACTGTAACAACATACTCATTGGAGAAGCCAGATACAGGTACTAAAAAATCCGGGAAAAAGAAATAAATTTACAAGTGTTATGGATTCCATCACACATTGGATTACTCCTTCATGGTAAAATTGGTAAGTTAGCCTAGAAAAAAATACTCCAAAGGAAATATAGAATATAATTTTGGTGCAACTGTGTCTCACATTTGGAATGATATTAGGAGAGAAGTAAATAATGAAATCGAATGCTATAGGAATACAGTTAAAAATCTGAGTAGACCTATCACCCGTAGGTTTATGGAGCAACTTGCAATGTGAACGGACTGATGTAGTGGCCAGGCTTACACTTAGTTACAAGTACTTCTAGCAGTTTGGGAGACACACAGATGATGATCAAACTAAATGTAAATTATGTGATCAGACATATGGTCACTCTCTTGAACACTATGTGCTTAATTGTCCACTTATTGAGGAATACAGAGACAGACAGTATAATAACCTATGTGACATGTCAAGATATCTTATTAATGAAAATAAGATACCAGATATATTTATCCTAAATTTGCTTGCAACAGATAAGTGAACTGTCATTATAAATCCATATGTATTACTGTAAACCCTTCTGGGGCCTAGTTCTGGGTATTTTGTGTATCCATATGCAATTGCACTACTGTCCACAGGATGAGTATGGTGGACACAATAAACTAGCCGCTTCGGCGACAAAATTAAAACCAATATCAGCGGTGTCCCTCAATAATTTAGAATATTTTGAAATTTCCTTTTTGATTTATTGATTAATATTGGCTCTAGCTGTGAATTCGTTTCTAATGCCACCTATTATTCTTTCTGTCTTCTCTAGTGAATTTTGCAAAAACTATTTTCAGTCTTAGATTTATATTCCTGCAGATCTTTTCCTCTCTTCTTCTAAGATTTTGTTCATACTTTGAGGACTATCTTGTGCAAGCTGCACCTTCTGTTATAGTTCTAACTAAAGATTTGTTATTGATGCACAACTATCTGCTAATTAGTTGTGTAATCTACTAAACCTGTAATTTCCTTCTCAGTATTATCCTTGTTGCCTTATATAATGAATATGTTCAATTTTAGTCATTCTATCCATTCATCCACTGGTTTTCTTGGCTGCAGGTGTATGTGCAAAGCTGTTCTGAGACCGTGTTCCCTCTGTCATATTGACGTAAACAAAGCTATACCGAGACCGTGTTCCCTCTGTCATATTGATGTAAACAAAGCTGTTCTGAGACCGTGTTCCCTCTGTCATATTGATGTAAACAAAGCTGTTCTGAGACCGTGTTCCCTCTGTCATATTGACGTAAACAAAGCTATACCGAGACCGTGTTCCCTCTGTCATATTGATGTAAACAAAGCTGTTCTGAGACCGTGTTCCCCCTGTCATATTTACGTAAACAAAGCTACCGAGACCGTGTTCCCTCTGTCATATTGATGTAAACAAAGCTGTTCTGAGACCGTGTTCCCTCTGTCATATTGACGTAAACAAAGCTATACCGAGACCGTGTTCCTCTGTCATATTTATGTAACAAAGCTGTTCTGAGACCGTGTTCCCTCTGTCATATTGATGTAAACAAAGCTGTTCTGAGACGTGTTCCCTCTGTCATATTGACGTAAACAAAGCTTACGAGACCGTGTTTCTGTTCTAGTGATTTGTAAACACAGCTGTTCTGAGACCGTGTTCCCTCTGTCATATTGACGTAAACAAAGCTATACCGAGACCGTGTTCCCTCTGTCTATATGTGTAAACAAAGCTGTTCGAGACCGTGTTCCCTCTGCATATTGATGTAAACAAAGCTATCCCTGAGAACGTGTTCCTCTGTCATATTGATGTAAACAAAGACTGTTCTGAGACGTGTTCCCTCTGTCATATTGATTTTAAACAAAGCTGTTCTGAGACCGTGTTCCCTCTGTCATATTGACGTAAACAAAGCTATACCGAGACCGTGTTCCCTCTGTCATATTGATGTAAACAAAGCTGTTCTGAGACCGTGTTCCCTCTGTCATATTGATGTAAACAAAGCTGTTCTGAGACCGTGTTCCCTCTGTCATATTGATGTAAACAAAGCTGTTCTGAGACCGTGTTCCCTCTGTCATATTGATGTAAACAAAGCTGTTCTGAGACCGTGTTCCCTCTGTCATATGATGTAAACAAAGCTTCCTGAGACCGTGTTCCCTCTGTCATATTGATGTAAACAAAGCTGTTCTGAGACCGTGTTCCCTCTGTCATATTGATGTAAACAAAGCTGTTCTGAGACCGTGTTCCCTCTGTCATATTGATGTAAACAAAGCTGTTCTGAGACCGTGTTCCCTCTGTCATATTGATGTAAACAAAGCTGTTCTGAGACCGTGTTCCCTCTGTCATATTGATGTAAACAAAGCTGTTCTGAGACCGTGTTCCCTCTGTCATATTGATGTAAACAAAGCTGTTCTGAGACCGTGTTCCCCTCTGTCATATTGATGTAAACAAAGCTGTTCTGAGACCGTGTTCCCTCTGTCATATTGATGTAAACAAAGCTGTTCTGAGACCGTGTTCCCTCTGTCATATTGATGTAAACAAAGCTGTTCTGAGACCGTGTTCCCTCTGTCATATTGATGTAAACAAAGCTGTTCTGAGACCGTGTTCCCTCTGTCATATTGATGTAAACAAAGCTGTTCTGAGACCGTGTTCCCTCTGTCATATTGATGTAAACAAAGCTGTTCTGAGACCGTGTTCCCTCTGTCATATTGATGTAAACAAAGCTGTTCTGAGACCGTGTTCCCTCTGTCATATTGAGTAAACAAAGCTGTTACCGAGACCGTGTTCCCTCTGTCATATTGATGTAAACAAAGCTGTTCTGAGACCGTGTTCCCTCTGTCATATTGATGTAAACAAAGCTGTTCTGAGACCGTGTTCCCTCTGTCATATTGATGTAAACAAAGCTGTTCTGAGACCGTGTTCCTCTGTCATATTGATGTAAACAAAGCTGTTCTGAGACCGTGTTCCCTCTGTCATATTGATGTAAACAAAGCTGTTCTGAGACCGTGTTCCCTCTGTCATATTGATGTAAACAAAGCTGTTCTGAGACCGTGTTCCCTCTGTCATATTGATCGTAAACAAAGCTATCTGAGACCGTGTTCCCTCTGTCATATTGATGTAAACAAAGCTGTTCTGAGACCGTGTTCCCTCTGTCATATTGATGTAAACAAAGCTGTTCTGAGACCGTGTTCCTCTGTCATATTGATGTAAACACAAGCTGTTCTGAGGACCGTGTTCCCTCTGTCATATTGATGTAAACAAAGCTGTTCTGAGACCGTGTTCCCTCTGTCATATTGACGTAAACAAAGCTTACGAGACCGTGTTCCTCTGTCATATTGATGTAAACAAAGCTGTTCTGAGACCGTGTTCCCTCTGTCATATTGATGTAAACAAAGCTGTTCTGAGACCGTGTTCCCTCTGTCATATTGATGTAAACAAAGCTGTTCTGAGACCGTGTTCCCTCTGTCATATTGATGTAAACAAAGCTGTTCTGAGACCGTGTTCCCTCTGTCATATTGACGTAAACAAAGCTATACCGAGACCGTGTTCCCTCTGTCATATTGATGTAAACAAAGCTGTTCTGAGACCGTGTTCCCTCTGTCATATTGATGTAAACAAAGCTGTTCTGAGACCGTGTTCCCTCTGTCATATTGATGTAAACAAAGCTGTCTGAGACCTTTTTCCCTCTGTCATATTGATGTAAACAAACCCGTTCTGAGACCGTGTTCCCTCTGCCCATATTGATGTAAACAAAGCTTTTCTGAGACCGTTTTTCCCTCTGTCATATTGAGTAAAAAAAAGGGCTTTCCGAGACCGGTTCCCTCTGTCATTTTGGGATGAAAAAAAACTTTTCTGGGGACCGTTTTTCCCTCTGTCATATTGATTAAAAACAAAGCTTTCGAACCGGTTCCCCCCTTTTCCTTTGTTTAAAACAAAGCTGTTCTGAGCCCCTTTTTTCCCTTTTGGCTTTATTGATGTAAAAAAAAAGCTGTTTCGAACCTTTTTCCCCCTCTTTTCATTTTGAGTAAACAAACTTTCCGAGCCCCGTGTTCCCCTTTTCATTTTGATGTAAAAAAAGCTTTTTTCTGAAAAACCGTGTTCCCCTGTCTTTTATTGATGTAAACAAAGCTGTTCTAGACCGTTTTCCCTCGTAAAATTTTGATGTAAAAAAAAGCTGTTCTGAGACCGTTTTCCCCTCTGTATATTGAGAAAACAAAGCTTTCCAGCCCGTGTTTTTTTCCTGCATATTGATAAAAACCCCAAAGCTTTTCTGGCCCCCCCCCCCCCCCCCCCCCCCCCCCCAAACCCCCCCCCCCCCCCCAAACCCCCCCCCCCCCCCCCCCCCCCCCCCCCCCCCCCCAAACCCCCCCCCCCGGTTTTCCCCCTCTTTCATATTAAAGGAAAAAAAAAGTGTTCTGAGCCCGGGTTTTCCCCCTTTTCCCATATTGATGTAAAAAAAGCTGTTTGAGACCGGTTCCCTCTGTCATATTGATTAAAAAAAGCTGTTCTGGACCGTTTTCCCCTCTGTCTTTTGGATGTAAACAAAGCTGTTCTGAGCCCTTTGTTCCCTCGCCCTATTGATGTAAACAAAGCTGTTCGGGAGACCGTGTTCCCTCTGTCATATTGATGTAAACAAAGCTGTTCTGGACCGTTTTCCCTTGTCATTTTAAAGTAAAAAAAAGCTTTCTGAGACCGGGGTTCCCTTGTCATTTTGGATGAAAAAACAAAGCTGTTCTGAGACCGTGTTCCCTCTGTCATATTAAAAGTAAACAAACTGTTCTAAACCCCGTGTTCCCTTTTTTTCATTTTAAAGTAAAAAAAGCTTTGGGGGCCCTTTTTTCCCTCTTCATATTGAGGGTAAACAAAGTGTTCTGAGACCGTTTTCCCCTTTCTGTCATATTGAAAAAAACCAAAGCTTTTCCCTTGGGACCGTGTTCCCTCTGTAAATTTTGACTTTAAACAAAGCTATCCCGGCCGTGTTCCCCTGTCAATTGATGTAAAAAAAGCTGTTCTGAGCCCGGTTCCCTCTGTCATTTTGATGTAAAAAAAGGGTTTTTTGGCCCGGGTTTTTCCCCTTTTTCAAAATTGATGTAAACAAAGTTTCTGGACCGTTTTCCCCTCTGTCATATTGACGTAAACAAAGCTTTCCAAACCCGGTGTTCCCCTGTGACTTTAAATGAAACAAACGAAAACTCCCACTGTTGCGCTACTCTGTTTCTCTTTAAAATTTAAAATATGTTATTCTTACCCGAAAATAGCCCGTATGAATACTTTCCTTCCATCTGTGAGGCGCCACCCCACGTCTTGACTCTCAATTTTAAAAAAGAAAGCACAGTTTTTTTTTCCCCGCAAAGAGGGGTGACTTTCTGTTTGGGCGTGTATTTCCCCCTGTGTGTGGTAAACAGGGGACGAACAGCTCCTCGCCCCCGGGGAGTTTGTGTGTGTTGGTGCTTGCGTGTATGAGGGGTGCCCTGTGCCTGGGGTTTTGTAAAAAAACACGCGCCGGGAAATTTTATAATTCATTAAAAGGGGGAAATTGTATGAAAAAAAAAAGAAAATCGAAATATACAAAATAAAATATTTATATATATAAAAAACCCTTTAAAAACTTCAAAATTAGGTAAAACAGTACGTTATTAAAAAATCATTTAAAAATTTCTGGGAAAAAACCTAAGATTTTAAGTAAATGTACGTATATGCATCAGATTATATTAAAGAAAAAGATTTGTAATTTACATAATCAATAAATATAAAACAAAATGCCCAGGAGAGTCTTTGGACAAAATTTATCCTCAATAACAACATAATATTCACGAAAGTTGGGGTTTCCTTTTTTGATTTTTTCAAAAAAAACAGTTTTGTAATGTTGACGTCATGAAGGGTTGTTGGAGATTATAAAGTAATGTTGACAGTCATGAGAGGTTGTAGGGATTATAAAAATAATGTTTTACTGTCATGGGGAGGATTGTTGGGATTATAAAAATAATTTGACAGTCACGAGAGGATTGAAAATTATAAAGTAATGTTTTACAGTATGGGGAGGATTGTGGAGATTAAAAAGTAATGTTGGGCAGCATGAGAGGGGTTTTTGGAATTATAAAAGGAAAGTTTTACATCATGAGAGGATTGAGGGGGATTATAAAGTAATGTTGACAGTATGAGAATTTTTGGAGATTATTAAAATAATTTTTGCAGTTATGAGGGTTTTTAGGAGATTATTAAAATAATGTTGACAGTCCAGGGGATTGTAGATTTTAAAGTAATTTTGACATTTATGAGAGGATTGTAGGAGATTTTTAAAGTAATGTTTACAGTCATGAAGGATTGTGGGGATTATTTAAGGAAATTTGAAAATTAAATTTAAAGAATGTAATTAAAAATAAACCCTTTTAAAAAAACCATTTTTTTCTATTCTCTTTTTTCCTTTATTTTGTGTCTCTCAATTTCTGTTACTTCCTTCCACCCTTTCCCCTGTGTCCCTTTTCCCTTAAATGTATTCTTTCCTAAACCCTTTATCTGTGTCTCTTATCGTTACTGACTTCCCCTCTCATATACCCTTTTTGTCTTCATAGTTACTGCTGTTTTTCTATTTGTGTCTCCCCTACTCTACTACTTCCCATTACCCCCCCCCCACCCCCCCCCACCCCCCCCCCAAAAACATGACATGGGTTCAAATCCGACCTTTCTGTGGATGGGGTGTGTAATCTTGGAGCTTCGATTTCGTGACCTTCCCGCTGGGTTTTTTGGGGTTTCCTTAAAAAAAACTATCATTTAAAAAATCACAATTTTTTTTTGCTTTTTCCCAAATTAAAAAAGCGGAAAATTTTATCCCAAAACGTTTTTTTTTTGAAAAGAAAAACTCCACTTTACAAAAACAGCAGAGGTGGTTAGAAGATGGGAAATGGAAAAAGGTTTACCCGGGAGGGTGGAGACCCAACCCATTCCCATCAGAAGAAACCGTAGGAATTTTTCCCCCTCTTCGTTTAAGGCGTTGTCCCAAATGTGTCAAAGGGGGTTATTCCTACTGCGTTTTTTGGTGAGGGCAGCTGGCTATGTCATCCGGTAAAGGGGAGTGACAGGTGGGAAAGAAGTCCTGGCGCACACCAGGGCCCGCTCCCCACGGACACCCTTCCCTGTACAACTCCTTTTAAAAAAAGATCGGCAATTTAAGAACGAAGCTCATTAATTTTTTTTAACATTACCAACACTTGCAGTTTCTAACAAAAACCAACACTAGCTACTGTCGACACTACCGCCACAGTTTCAGTCACTGTCTCAACCAACAGTCACAGTCACCATCACAACAGTCAGCTACAAACACCATCACATCCAACAGTCTCAGCCACAGTATATCATCACTCACATTTCTGATATTGTGCAAGTGGTGATATAGTGAAACTGCCAAGGATGGCGTTGATTTTGTTAATGTAGTGTCAGTTATTTGTGGTACATAGACTGTCTATATGACTGTAGAGACTCACGGGACAGATAGCACTCTCCAATAGACTCGTCCCTCAGGGCAAAATCTGAAGATAAGATAAGATAAGATAAGATTTCGTTCGGATTTTTAACCCCGGAGGGTTAGCCACCCAGGATAACCCAAGAAAGTCAGTGCGTCATCGAGGACTGTCTAACTTATTTCCATTGGGGTCCTTAATCTTGTCCCCCAGGATGCGACCCACACCAGTCGACTAACACCCAGGTACCTATTTGCTGCTAGGTGAACAGGACAACAGGTGTAAGGAAACGTGTCGAAATGTTTCCACCCGCCGGGAATCGAACCCGGGCCCTCCGTGTGTGAAGCGGGAGCTTTAGCCACCAGGCCACCGGGCCACAAAACTCTTCAGACCTAATGTAAAAAAAGGTGAGAACTAGTGACGTGAAATTAATGTAATTTGAACTGGACAATCGTCTGTACGCCGGAATGTGTTTGACTCTCAGTAGTCATGTACCGAGAGGTGTATATCTTAATACACCTAGACATATGGTTTGGTGTATATACACTTAGAGATGTACGTCTGAGGTGCATGTTACTTGGGGCTTATATACTTAAACATGTATATAATAGTGTGTATATAGAGAGAAGCATGTCGCTAGATGTATATACACCTTGAGATATAATTCATAGTGCATATACACCTAGAAGTAAATATCTCGGTATATATACACTCAAATATGCCTATCTTTGAAAATATATTCACCCAGAGATGTATATCGTTCTGTGCATTTGCATACAGAGGTGTTCATCTCCCACTATATATACATCCAAAGGTGTTCGTCCCTCGTTGTATATACACTTAGAAGTGTATGTCTCACAGTGTAAACACACAAAGCTGGGTGTCTAAAATGTATATACATAGTGTTTATTGTTGTATGTGTACATAATCAGAAATTTATGACTTAAATACACCCGGAAACGAATGTCTTTAATATACACACATAGAAGTTTGTCTCTCCCTGTAAATATATCCATGGATGTATATCTCTCAATATATATGTTGAGAACTTGCTTAAATCCCTGTTTTAGGAATACCAGTATAATTAACCGACAGGTCATAATGATCTCTTGAAGCAGAAACGTGAAGAAGAACGAAGACAAAGAACAATATAGTAGTTGAAATCTATGAATTCCTGGAGTATAATTGATTTAAAATGTCTTAAGACGTGGTAAAGGTACACTCAGGAACCTTTGGAACAGATAATGGAAAGAGGCCAAATGTGAATATTTGGGCCTCGTTGAGAGACAATCTTTAACAAAGGCAACGATTAGACTATTCTCAGAAGACGACAATGATTTAGAGACCATCTTCAACTGAAGACAACAGTCAGAGAACATCTTCAACTGAAGACAACAGTCAGAGAACATCTTCAACTGAAGTCAATAGTTAGAGTCCATCTTCAACTGAAGACAATAGTCAGAGAACATCTTCCAGAGAAGACAATAGTCAGAGAACATCTTCCAGAGAAGACAATAGTCAGAAAACATCTTCAAGAGAAGACAATAGTCAGAGAACATCTTCAACAGAAGACAGAGACCGACGTCAACAGATGAAAAGTCAGGGACCATCTTCAACAGATGGTAACAGTCAGGTACCATCTTATGCAGTTGGTAATAGTCAGAGACCATCTTTCACAGATAATAACAGTTAGGGACCATCTTCAACAGGTGGTAACAGAGACCATCTTCCACAGATGGCAACAGACAAGACATAAAAATATTGAAAATGAATGTACACAGAGTTCCACAGTCAAACATTAGCCAATTTAGTCAAAATCTAGGAAGTATGATAACTGATGCACGCATGAACAAAGATCACTTACTACTCTCAGGTGACTTCAATATAAATCTCCTGCAAGACCAGGACCCACACGTTACTGAATTCACAAACACAATGAGTAACTGTATGTTACTACCAACAGTAACAAAAACTACAAGAGTTACAGAGACTAGTGTTTCCCTACTTGACCACATCTGGACCAACCACCATATCCCCTTTAAAATCAGGCATAATTACAGAAATACCACAGACCACTACCCTACTTTCCTCATAACAACTCTTGGTAAACTACCCCAAGACACTACTAAAGTCACCTTCAGACTTCACAATGAGGCAGCCATTAATAACTTCGCAACAGCATTAGCAAACATTGATTGGCACACTGAGCTAGAAATCTATACAGATATTGAACGAATGTATTAATAATTTTTCTAAAAAAGGACCCAATACCTCTATAACAAGCACTGCCCTAAAAAAACTAAAAAAGATGACAGCAAAGAGACTGAACAGTCCCTGGCTAACACCCGCATTCTCAAATCCATAAATACAAAACACCAATAGAAAAACAGTACAGAATGGGTCACATAACCAGAGACCAAAAAAACGTTACTCGTCAATCCTAACCAGCCTGATAAGAAGGGCAAAAAATTGAAATTATGAGAACAGATTATCCAACTTACGAGGTGATAAAAAAAAGCCCTGGAAAACACTATCTGAAATTCTGGGAACAAAAAAGATATCACGAAATAGCGAAATAAAATTAGCAAAATCAGATAAAACCCCCAACCCCCACCAACAGAAACAGCAAACAGACTCAATGATTTCTTCTCCACTATAGGACAAAACCTTGCCCATAAAATCCCAAGCTCAGATACACCCCCAAAATTTAACTACCTCACCGGCAACTACCGAACACACTGTTCCTAGCTCCGACTAACCCATACGAAGTCTCCCTTTTTAAAATGCACTAAAAAAACAAGGCAGGAGTTTTTAAGTACCTTACCACCCTTTATATTTTAAAAAATTTGTCACAAGTGCTATCTCCAATCATTGCAACACTCTTTAACAAATCCATTGAATCCTCCACCTTCCCTACAGTACTCAAAATAGCAAGGGTCACCGATCCACAAGGAGGAGACCAAACAGAGTTGAATAACTATAGGCCAATATTCCAACTTACACCCTCTCTCAAAAATCTTTAAAAAACTAATTCATAAACGAATCTACTCCTACCTTATCTCCCAGAAAATACTCAACCCCTGCCAATTTGGATTCAGGCTAATAAAAAAAACTAATGATGCTATTATACACATGCTAGAACATATATCACTGCAATAGAGAAAAAAGAAGTCCCCCTGGGGATCTTCATTGACTTACGTAAAGCTTTTGATACAGTTGACCCTGACTTGCTCCACGTAAAATTGTCACACTTGGTATAAGAGGGCACTCCCTCAAATTTCCTCAAGTCATACCTCAGCAACAGAAGCCAATATGTGTACGCAAATGGGGCAAACTCTTCTGCGCAACCAATTACAGTTGGTGTCCCACAGGGAAGTGTCCTTGGCCCTCTTCTCTTTCTCTATCAATAAAATGACCTTCCAAATGCTTCGCAATTACTCAAACCCACACTATTTGCAGATGACACTACATTTCGTCTTCTCTCACCCGAGCCCAGTCACACTAGCCAATACTGTAAATACCGAATTACAGAAAATATCTACCTGGATGAGGACTAACAAAATTACACTAAACATTGACAAAAACCCACTTCATTCAGTTTGGTAACAGAGCTACAGATGTCCCTCTTTAAAATAAGATAAACGGATCACCTATCACAAAGCTAACGAGGGAAAATTCTTAGGAATCCACCTTTATAAAGACTCAAATTTCATACACATATACAACAAATTTCTAAGAAAATTTCAAGACTGTAGGCTACTATCGAAGATACGGTACTATGTTCCACAGCAGCCCTCCTGGCCCTATATCACTCTCTTATTTACCCCTATCTCACCTATGGAATTTGTGCATGGGGCTCAACAACAGGTTAACCATCTCAGACCATAATTACCCAACAAAAGGCTGCAGTTAGAATGATAACAAATTCTCACTACAGGCAGCACACTCACCAATATTCAATACACTAAACCTACTCACCATACAAAACATCCATACTTTTTACTGCACCTATTACATACATAGAACACTTAACTCTGATATTAACCCCCCCCTCAAACATCTCCTTGCCAACCTCAACAGAACACATGACCATAACACAAGGCACAGATCACTCTTTGATGTTCCTCGTGTTCATCTCACACTATGCAAAAACTCAATGCACATAAAAGGCCCTAAAAATCTGGAATTCATTACCTGTAAATATAAAAGAAACACTACCTGTTTATAAATTCAAGTCTCTACTCAAAGATCACTTACTCACCCAAAACCAAATAAATACTGAATAACTGAACCTTATAAATTGTATATCTTAAATGTTTCTCACAATTATATCACATAAAAAGTTAAACCTAAAACCCAATCTAAAATTTATTATTTTTAAAACACTACCTAACAGAATCCTTCATATGACCTGTCTTTGTAATACTCACTTGTGCTTTATAGTAATCTGTTTACATTAATGTTTTATCACTGACTTCATCATTGCTTAATTAATCTTAAGTTAATTTTAAGCCAGCCCGTAATGCTATGCATAGTATAAGTGGCTTTGGCATACTGCTCTTATCTGTATTTTTTTGTACCTCTGTATGTGTGCACAAATTTATAATAAATAAATAAATAAATAAATAAATAAATACTTGTTTCTTAGTCCACATACTAGTGTCACAAACCACATACTAGTGTCACAAACCACATACTAGTGTCACAAACCACATACTAGTGTCACAAACCACATACTAGTGTCACAAACCACATACTAGTGTCACAAACCACATACTAGTGTCATAGACCACATACTAGTGTCACAGACCACATACTAGTGTCAAAGATCACATACTTTTGTCACAGACAGCATACTGGCGTCACAGACCTCATACTTGTGTCACAGACCACATACTAGTGTCACAGACCACATACTAGTGTCACAGACCACATAATAGTGTCACAGACCACATACTTGTGTCACATACCAAATACTTATGTCACAGACCACATACTTGTGTCACAGACTACATACTTGTGTCTCAGACCACATACTTGTACCGTCGTCAACATAACTGTGGTAATGGCAGAGTTAACCAACAAAATGTTAGGTGGACACAGGAGAGAGAAACATTGCCACAATAAAACGTCACATTTGGTGCATTTGTGTTTTTTATAGCTACCATGATTTTGATGCTGTTCACTTGTGACTGTGTTCTTGTTTTATGAGAAGAAGAGAACGGCAGAGAAGAGATTAGGGGAGAGGGGAAAGGGAGAGGAGAATAGAGAGAAGAGGAGAGGGCAGAGGAGATTAGAGAGGAGAGGAGAGGGTAGAGGAGATGAAATTAAAGAGAAGTGGGGAGAGAAGAAGAGAAAGGGAGAGGAGAGGAGACGAGACGAGAGAAAAAAGGAGAGGGAAGTGGAGATGAGAAGAGAGGTAAAGACAGTAAAAGAAAGGGGATAAAATAATGGAAGATAAATGAGTGAGACTGACCGTAACATTGTTGGGGTAGTGAAGGTTACGGTCTGAGACTATCACTTCCAGGCGACACCAGTCACCAACACCACCCAGCGGGTGACAGTTCGGATAACTGTACCTCATGTATCCTGTAACACAAACATAACAACATGAGCATGAACAACCTCTGAAGTAGGCCTGGATGGAAATAAATGGTATAAAATACCGACACAATGGAAATATAAACACAAATGCAGTTTAATGTGATCCTTTATTGACAACGTTTCACCCACACAGTGGGCTTTTTCAAGTCACACACAGATCTACCTGGGGTGGAAGGTACGGGAGTATTTATAGTCATGTTCAGAATGTTGAGGTCAGGTGGAGAATGCTGCATCTGATGATCTACCGGGTGGAGTTATAGAGTCTTGGGTAGCTTGGCAGGGGTATTGGACAAGTTGTGAGTAGACCTTCTGCAGTGCTCTATGTTCTTATGTGGGATAGCGATGAAGAAGTTTCTTGGCCTACTGGCCTACTGGCCCATGAAAATCAGATTCTAATCTACCACATACACACTAGTGCCTTGCAGAACGAAGTATTAATTAGGTGTATTGACGGTAGGTGAGCGTCCCAGAACGGGATCCATCTTCCACCTGATTTTAATAACAATAATATTTTTTTCTACGAATACATGATACAACTTATACAGACCATAGCTCACATCAATGACATATTATATAGAAAGCCCCTTGTTATGCGGAGCATTTCCCGCTATTTAGGTTATGTCCCCAGGGTGCGACCCACACCAGTCGACTAACTCCCAAGTACCTATTTATTGCTAGGTGAACGGGAACAGCAGGTGTCTTAAAGAAATACGCCCAATGTTTCAACCCGTGCAGGGAATTGAACCACGGATCTCAGTGTGTGAGCTGAATTCTCTACCAACCAAGCTATGTGACAATAGCACAGAATGAGGCATAAATTGGTAATATAGTTAAATATTAATTTTAAAGATCTAAAGGGGAATCAGAAGAGACATTCACAAGTCATCACATGGAAACTAATATCTAAATTTCTTGTATTAAAATGGTAAATTAGGACACCAAAGAAACCAGTGTCCTAAAATACACAAGCACATCAAGCATGAAGCCACGCAGATGTTGAGCAATCAAGCTATCATGGAAGCCTTAAGCTCATCAGATGCTATACTCAGTCAGACATTATCGCATGAAATACAGTATTTCAGTTTTCCATTTTCTTCCTAAAAACACCAGTGAGTACCCCTCAGTTTCATGTTACAGTTGTTCATTACAGTTGTTCATTACAGTTGTTCATTACAGTTGTTCATTACCATTTTTCCGAGTTCACGTATATACTTATATATGTCGTGCCGAATAGGTAAAATTTGCGATTTTGTCTTAAATAGCAACACTCTTCTTGCCGAATAAGGCAAGCAAAAATTTATGTATGAAATAATTTTGCAAAAATCATTCTGAACCTACCTAAAAATATATATTTCATTGTGTTTGTTTTTATTAAATTATTGTAAACTTATCTAAAACATATTTAGTTGGATTAGGTAAAATTAAACTGTGCTTGTTATAATAATGTTAGGTACGTTTTTTAAGGTTCTTTTGGTACAAATTATTAAATTTTCAATAATATATATATATATATATATATATATATATATATATATATATATATATATATATATATATATATATATATATATATATATATATATTTTATATAATATATATATATATATATATGCAAAACAACCACTGTGAAAGAGTAGTGAAATTCCAAGCGCTTTCGTGACTACTCACATTGTCAAGCAATTATGAAAGTAATACATCAAAGGAAGGCAAATAAAGGGCTTAGACTACACCTCACAGTCAACCCCCACAACAAAGAAACACCTGAAGCTCGACAATACCGGACTCATAAATAAAGAGCAACACTGCAGTAGGTCCGCTGGTCCAACTAGACAGGTCCTCACGACATCCCACTAACAAAATATTCTACCCAAGAAATAAGGTTTATTATTTGTCCAATGTATTATTAAACTCTAACCAAATTTTATTAATTATAAATGAGTCTAATTTATATAAACCTCAACAATAAAGTTTATAGAATGGGCTAAGCTATTTAATTTGCCAAGGAAATGGTGTATATCTACATTCTTGGGCATAAGACATAAAATATCATCAATTAGCTTAGCCCATTCTATAAACTTTACTGTTGAGTTTGAAGAAAATAACTCATTGCCTTTCCTAGATGTTTTAATTATTAAGAGTAATAATGAATTCAAATTTAAAATTTACAGAAAACCTACAAATAACTGTTCCTATGTCCACTATTATTCTTCCCACCAAGATAAAGTTAAACTGTCTGTTTTCTCATCAATGTTTTTGAGAGCTTTACGTATTTGTAGTCCAGAGTTCATAGATGAAGAAATATCCAAAATTTATGAAATAGCCATTGATCTGAAATACCCGAGGAATGTAATTGATAAATCATTTAAAATTGCTAGAAATACTTTTTACAACCCAAAAAGGGACAACCAACCTTATTCAACTAAAAATATGTTGGTTCTCCCTTACCATGAAAACTTGGTTGATATGCTTTCTCTTCTTAAGACTTTTAATATTAAAGTTATATTTAAAAATCTTGATACATTAAAAAAACTTTTGATTAAGAATTCCCCCCAAAATGCTGACGGATGTGTCTATAAGATTCCTTGTAAAATTTGCGATAAAGTTTATTACGGTCAAACTGGTAAAAGTCTCGAACTTAGATTAAAACAACATAAATATAGCATTAGAACTGGACAAGATTCCAATGCTCTATTTATTCATGTAAGAGATTTTAACCATCCAATTGATTTTTAAAAAGTTGAGAAAGTTGTATCAAGCAAGTCCATGGTCGACAGGAATATAATTGAATCTTGTTTCATAAAAAGCAGTTTTGACAATAATATGAATATGTCCTTTGGTTTATATAAATTAGATCCATTTATAATTAATAGAATTTGGTTAGAGTTTAATAATACATTGGACAAATAATAAATCTTATTTCTTGGGTAGAATATTTTGTTAGTGGGATGTCGTGAGGACCTGTCTAGTTGGACCAGCGGACCTACTGCAGTGTTCCTCTTTTCTTATGAGTCCGGTATTGTCTCGCGTCAGGTGTTTCTTTGTTGTGGGAGTTGACTGTGAGGTGTAGTCTAAGCCCTTTAATTGCCTTCCTTTGATGTATTACTTTCGTAATTCCTTGACAATGTGAGTAGTCACGAAAGCACTTGGAATTTCACTACTCTTTCACATGGTTTTTTTTGTATATTTAAAATCACCTGTTTTTCTGTGATCTTATTGCATATATATATATATATATATAAAATAAAATATATTAAAAATATATATATATAT
>NC_069483.1:3690056-3710056 GCF_026875155.1 Cherax quadricarinatus
ATTAGTTTGATAGATGAGGGAAAACAGATAGGGAAATTTGGGTGATCGGATTTTTTGTGTGAAAATTAAAAAAAAATTGTTTTTTCTGGACTTGGGGGGGACCCCTAAATCGGGTAATCGGTTGGAATAGTGTTCTTAGATAATGTGGGGTAAAATAGGTTGAAACAAGGGGGGTTAGGTGTGAGGGTTACCAACCACCAAGTAACACAATGGGAGTGTGACGTCACTGGAGGTGAGCTTTGTCGGTCCTGTGAGGTGAGACATCGTGTGTTGGTGGTAGTGAGGTGAGTGCGCTTAGATATTGTCAAATATGATTTTTTTTTTTTGTGTGTGAAATGTTTATAAAAATGATTGTTTTCTGTGATATTAGTGATTTTGAGGTAAGTGAACATGGGTGATTGTAGTTGGTGATTGTCTTATATTATGTGTGTGTACAAGATATGTTTTCAGTTGATGGTGATCATGTACTAAGTGTTTGCGTATTAGGTTGTGTTCATGCTTTTTTTTTTTATGCGTCAAATGGGGAGGGAGTTCTTGGTTATAGTGATTTGAGGGGATTTCTATAAAAAGGATGTTAGATGGTGATGTTAAACTTAGTTTCTGGTGATTTTGACGGTGATTGGTAGTATTCAGTGGTGATTTGGTAGTAATCAGTAGTGTTTTTTGGGAGTATTCGGAGGTGTTTGATGGTGTTTTTTTGAAGGTGTTCAAATGATGTGCAGAGCATTTTTGAAGAAGATCAGTGGTGTTCAGAGTTGGTTCAAAGTTAGTCAGTGTTTAGGTTAGGTTAGGATAGGTTAGGTTAGGATAAGTTAGGTTAGGTTAGCATAGGATAAGTTAGGTTAGGTTAGGTTAGGTTAGGTTAGGATAGGTTAGGATAGGTTAGGTTGGGACAGGTTAGGATAGGTTAGGTTAGGTTAGGTTGGGTTCGGTAGGTTAGGTAAGGTTAGGTTAGGTTAAGTTAGGTAGTATTCGAGGTGTTTGATGGAGTTAGGTTAGGTTAGGATAGGTTAGGTTAGGTTAGGATAGAGGTGTTTGATGGAGTTAGGTTGGGTTAGGTTAGGTTAGGATAGAGGTGATTGATGGAGTTAGGTTAGGTTCGGTTAGGTGAGGTTAGGTTAGGTTAGGAATTAGGTTAGGTTAGGTTAGGTTAGGATAGACAGTTGGTCTGGAAAGAGATGATTTTCTACCTTGGATGTTACCCGCATTACATGGCGCCTGTCTGTCCTGAGTTGACGCAGGTGTTATGTTCTACCTTGGGTGTGAAGCGCATTACACCATGTGTTGGGGTGACCCACAATGAGTCTCTCAGAGCGAGGACAGTGCTTCTATTCGGAAATCGAGTAAATATTTCTACCATTGAGTGTGTTTACCAACAAAAAATAATGATCGATTTACGATAAAGTTTTCAAAACTAATTTGGAAATATCCAAAAAATGGAGTCGTTCAAAGTAATTCTGGAGTACTCTAATGTATTTTGGAAGTGTTCCAATATATTTTAGGTTAGGATAGGATATGGTTTCGGCTAGGTAGGTTAGGTAAGGTTAAGATAAGGTTAGGTATAGGTTGGTAGGGTAGGTTAGGTAGGTTTTAAGACGGTTAGGCTAGGTTAGGTTAGGTAGGTTATGTAAGTTAAGATAGGTTAGGTTAGGTTAGGTTAGGGTAGGTAGGTTTAGGTAGGTTAAGTAGTTAGGCTGAGGTTATGTTAGGTTTAGGTTGGTGGTAGGTTTAAGGTTAGGTTCAGGTAGGTAGGCTAGGTTAGGTAGGTAAGTTTAGGTTAGGGTACTTCGGTAGGTTAGGTCAGGTTTATAGTAGGATAGTTAGGGCTAGGTGTAGGTTAGAGTTTAGGATAATTTTAGGTAAGGTTAGGTAGGTTAGGCTATGGTTAGGATAAGTTAGGTTAGGTTAGGTAGGTTAGGCTTAGGTTCTGTCGGTTACAGTTAGGTTAGGTTAGGCTAGGTTAGGATGTGTGTGTGTGTGTGTCTGTGGTGTGTGTGTGGGGATGTGGATTGGGGTGATGTTGGGATGTGGGTGTTTTTGTCGAACAGAGATACCGAAAAGACGTTTAAATCAGGGTTTTTCTTGTGACTTTTCTGATGTAGTGTGGCCCCTTATTAACTTAATGAACTCAAAATGGTTAAAACGTGAAAAAAATGGGGGGTGTGGGTGTGTGACTTTCTGATGAAATTAGATACAACGAGAAAAAATTTCGTGCGTTTGTGGGTTGCTGGGTGTTGTGGGCAAGTCTGGGCGTTGATCTTAGTTAGGTGGATTCTTTTGGTGGTGTTTTGAGTGTATTTCAGTGTGTTTTAGTAATCCATTGTGTATTTGGAGTACACAAATGGTGTTTTTGGAATGTGTTCCAGTAGTGTTTGGAAATGTGCAAAGTGTTTTTGAGAGTGTGTTCAAATGTTGTTTTTTTTGAATGTGATCAAGGGTGTCAAGTGTTTTGAGGTGTTCGAAGGTGTTTGAGGGATATCTCAAAGGTGTTTTGAGTGGTTCCAAATGATTATGAGAGTGTTTTGATGAGTTTTCAAGGTGCTTTTGAAGTGTTCAAAGGTGTTTTCTGAACGGTGTTGAAGGGTGTTTTGAGTGTGTTCCAAGGTGTTTCTGAAGGTGTTGAGGGGTTTTGAATTGAATCAGCGGTGTTTTTTGGTAGTAAACAGTGTGTAAATGGGAGTACTCAAATGGTGTTTTTGGAAGTGTTTCAGTTTGATTGAAATGTCAAGTGTTTTTTGAAAGTGTTTCCAAGAGTGTTTTGAAGGTGTTCAGGTGACTGTACTTTGCAAGGTGTTTGAAAGGTGTTTTGATTGAATTCACGGTGTTTTAGTAGTAAACTCAGTGTGGTACACCATGGGAGTACTCAAATAGTGGTTTTGGGAAATGTTCATGGGTGTTGTGGATGTGGTGTTGTGGGTGTGTTGTCGAACTTAGAGATACCGAAAAAAATGATGTTATAAGTGGGTGTTGTTGGGGCTTTTTTCTGATGTAGTGTTCCTTATTTAACTTTAATGAACTAAAAAGGTTAAAACGAGAAAAAATCGGGGGTGTGGGTGTTGTGACTTTTCTGATGAAATTAGATAAAACGAACAAAAAATGTTGGGTGTTGTGGGTTGGGGGGGGGGGGGGTTGGGGGGGTGGGATGTGTGTGTTGATCTTAGTTTATGGTGATTTTGGTGGTGTTTTGAGTGTATTCAGTGGTGTTTTTAGTATTGCAGTGGTGTATTTGGGAGTACTCAAATGGTGTTTTTTTGGAAGTGTTTCATGTGTTGTTTTGGAAATGTTCAAAGGATGTTCAAAAGGTGTTTTGAGTGTGTTCAAATGTTGTTTTTTTGAAGGTGTTCAAAGGTGTTCAAAGGTGTTTTGAAGGTGTTGAAGGGTGCTTTGATTGAATTCAGCGGTGTTTTAGTAGTATTCAGTGGTGTAGATTGGGAGTACTCAAATAGTGTTTTGGAAATGTTCAAGGTGTTTTTGAGGGATCAAGAGTGATTTTGAGAAGGTGATCAAGGTTGGTTTTGAAGTGTTCAAGGGTGGTTTTGAAGGTGGTACAAATGATTGAATGAGAGTACTTGGGGGTTGTCCAAAGTAAAGTGTGGTGGATGGCGGGGGGGGGGGTCGTTTCCCCCGAGGTAGCTAGACTCACTGATGAAATTCCTTAATATTTATCACATATGAATATATCAGAAAGATGTTACTCCTATTGTAATCTATATTGAAAAATGAAGTAGAAAGATCCCCAAATCTAATGAAATTAGTGGGCAGTCTTTACCTCAGAAAAATGATTGTTCCATCTAGAATTGTTACGTTATCACTGAACTTTGGTGAGGTGGTAAAGGTCATACCATATATGATATACACAGGCAAAATTTTAGAATCTTTCATAATCAACTAAAAAATAAAAAAAAAAAATAACAAAACAAACAAAAAAATAAAAAAAGTAATATTTACGCACAGAGAACAGCTACAAGATGTCTTCCTATCAAAGTCAAAAGCTCTCAATTAAACTAATAACGCCATATATGGGAAATCATTGCTGAATATTACAAAGTATGCTGAAAATTAGATAATCAAAATGAAAAAGCATTTTTTAAAGGCGAGTAAAGATCCTTGAAAAAAAATATCAAAATTTTTAAATCAAGATAGAGTTTTTGCACATTCAATAAAGATATATTAAAATTTTTAAGAAACCCTTTATCTCGGTTTTAAAATTTTCTTGAGTAGCTAAAAAGAATTGTATCTTTTTTGGTAAAATTTTAAAACAGCATTATGGTGATGATGTAAATTTCTTATACCGAACTGACTCGTTTTTTTTTAGTTTTGAAAGTAAAATTTGTACACCGATAAAAGGAACCATTTTTTAGGTTTAGGTTTTTCAAATTTCAGCCCTGCACCCCTTTATATGATGATATAGAAAAGGGGAGCGGGGGTTTTTTGAAATCTGAAATGTGTGAAAACCCCTTTTAGGAGTTGAAAGCCTTAAAAAGCAAAAAATGTATTCTGTCAAGATTGCTGGAAGATAAACTAATGTCGCAAGCCAAGGGGAAAACCTTTCGCATTTTGCCATTATTAACACTGCAAGAAATAAGAATGTTTTATAAAAGTAGATAAAATTATTACGTGTAAGTCATAGGTAATGAAAAAGGTGAAATATGTAGGGAAAGAATTAAAAAGAAAATTTTTGTCATTTTTGATATAAAAATATCATTTAAATACAAATGAACCCTTGGGTTATGGACCCCCTGATTCCCCCTTCAAAACGGGAGAATAGAGTGAGTATTGCTTGTATAATAAATAATAAAAAAAAAAATTGTTATTAGTGTTACCCTGAAATGTGTCTTTCTGATAAATGAAAATGTAATAAATAATAAAAAAAAAATTGTGTATTATGTTATCCTGAAATGTGTCTTTCGATATAAAATTTTTTTCCCTTGGTAAGTGCCCCTTTAAATTAACTTGAATAAACTAAAAGTTCGACTGATTCAACCTGTGTGGTGAGCCCTGCGGGGCCCCCCCTTTTTAAAATTTGAATGAACTAAAAAAAAGGCGCAGACAGCCTGTGCGCGGACGTCACTGACCACCCAGAAACCCCTTCTTAGTTCTTTTAAAAATTATAGAGGAAACTTTTAGTTCATTTTAAAATAATAAGGGGGGAAAATTTTAGTTCATTTTACTTAATGAGAGGAAAATTTTAGACCTGTAGTAACTGCCCCCATAGGAGGAGTCCCCCCCCATTTTGATGCTTACCCCCAAAGGGGGGGTTCCAAAAAACCCTTTACCCAAGGAATTGGAGAATTTTGAAAAACCCCCTAGGGGAAACCCAAAAACTTGGGATTTTTCGAGAAAATTTTTGGGGGGGAGTGAAAGTGAGAGGGGGAATTCCAAAAAATTTGATCCAAAGGAGAGGAGACTTTGTTTTGAGAAAAAATTTAGGTGGGGGGGGGGTGAAAATGGGAGGGGACCGAGAAGTGGGACTTTGATATCGAGAATTTTTTGGGTTGGGGGTGAAAGGGGGGGGGGGGGAAACCCAAAAATTTTATCTGAGGGGATGGAGAATTTCGAAACCCCCCTGGGGGGAATCCAAAAACTTGGTATTATCGAGAAATTTTTTGGGGGGGGAGTGAAAGTTTAGAGGGGGATCCAAAAATTTTTATCCAAGGAGAGGGGGGCACAATAAAAAGAAATTTAAAAAAAATTTGACAAAAACAAAAAAAAATTTGAGGGCCGGGGGCGATCCGAGGACGCTGCAGAAGGGCAGCAGAAGGCGCGAAGGGGCGGGCGGGGGGCGCGGGGGGCGGGCGCGCGAAGGGCCGCGGCGGCGGGGGGCCCCGGGGGGGGCCGCGGGGGGCCCGGGGGGCCGCGGGGGGGCGGGGCCGCGCGATGGTGGGGTCGCGAGGCGGGGGGGGTCGTGGGGGGTGGGGGTATTGGTTGGGGGGTCAAGGGTGAGGTAGTCTCGAGGGCGAGGTCATGGTCATTAGCACATAGGTGTGAAAAGGTGACCCTCCAGCTGCTGGTCCTAGACCGGATACACCGCCCAGTGGAAGACCCAAACCGGAAGGGACGCCCCAGAGGCAGGCCTAAACCGGAAGGGACGCCCCAGAGGAAGGCCTTTTCCGGAAGGGACGCCCCAGAGGAAAAATCGACTACTGACAGTCATGAGAGGATTGTTGGAGATTATAAAGTAATGTTGACAGTCATGAGAGGATTGTAGGAGATTATAAAGTAATGTTGACAGTCATGAGAGGATTGTTGGAGATTATAATGTTGACAGTCATGAGAGGATTGTTGGAGATTATAAAGTAATGTTGACAGCCATGAGAGGATTGTAGGAGATTATAAAGTAATGTTGACAGTCATGAGAGGATTGTTGGAGATTATAAAGTAATGTTGACAGTCATGAGAGGATTGTAGGAGATTATAAAGTAATGTTGACAGTCATGAGAGGATTGTAGGAGATTATAAAGTAATGTTGACAGTCATGAGAGGATTGTTGGAGATTATAAAGTAATGTTGACAGTCATGAGAGGATTGTTGGAGATTATAAAGTAATGTTGACAGTCATGAGAGGATTGTAGGAGATTATAAAGTAATGTTGACAGTCATGAGAGGATTGTTGGAGATTATAAAGTAATGTTGACAGTCATGAGAGGATTGTTGGAGATTATGAAGGATTAGAAAGTTAATTAATGAAGTGTAATTAAACTACCTTTTAAAATAACCATTTCTGCTATTCTGTTTTTACCTTTATCTGTGTCTCTCTATTACTGTTACTTCCTTCCTACCTTCCTCTGTGTCCCTCTCACCATTACTGCTACTTCTTTCCTACCTTCATCTGTGTCTCTTATCGTTACTGCTACTCCCATCTCATATACCCTTTTTGTCTCTCATAGTTACTGCTGTTTGCTATTTGTGTCTCACTACTGCTACTACTTCCCATTACCCCCACCCCACCCCACCCCACCCCACCCAAGACATGACATGGGTTCAAGTCCGACCTGTTCTGTGATGTGTGTGTAATCTTGTTGCTACGATTTCGTGACCTTCTGCTGGTTTATTGGTTCCATAAAATAACTATCATTAAAGAATCAGCATTTTTTTAGCTTCTCAATTAAAAACGCGAGAAAATATATATCCAACACGTTTTTCCTTGAAAAGAAAATGTCCACGTCACAGAACAGCAGAGGTAGGATTAGAAGATGGCAAGTGGAGAGGTATACGGTAGGATGGAGACCCATCCCAGTTCCCACTCAGAAGAATCCGTAGGAATTGTCCCCGTCTTCGTTGAAGGAGTTGTCCTCAACTGTGTCAAAGGCGTTATTCCTGACTGCGTTGTCTGGTGAGGTCAGCTGGTCTATGTCATCCGGTAAGGGCAGCTGACAGGTGGACGAAGTCCTGGCGCACACCAGTCCAGCTCCGCACGGACACATTCCCGTGTACAACTCCTTAATAAAGATCTGGCAATAAGAACGAAGCTCATTAATTTTTTTTAACATTACCAACACTTGCAGTTTCTAACAAAAACCAACATTAGCTACTGTCGACACTACCGCCACAGTTTCAGTCACTGTCTCAACCAACAGTCACAGTCACCATCACAACAGTCAGCTACAAACACCATCACATCCAACAGTCTCAGCCACAGTATATCATCACTCACATTTCTGATATTGTGCAAGTGGTGATATAGTGAAACTGCCAAGGATGGCGTTGATTTTGTTAATGTAGTGTCAGTTATTTGTGGTACATAGACTGTCTATATGACTGTGGAGACTCACGGGACAGATAGCACTCTCCAATAGACTCGTCCCTCAGGGCAAAATCTGAAGATAAGATAAGATAAGATAAGATAAGATTTCGTTCGGATTTTTAACCCCGGAGGGTTAGCCACCCAGGATAACCCAAGAAAGTCAGTGCGTCATCGAGACTGTCTAACTTATTTCCATTGGGGTCCTTAATCTTGTCCCCCAGGATGCGACCCACACCAGTCGACTAACACCCAGGTACCTATTTGCTGCTAGGTGAACAGGACAACAGGTGTAAGGAAACGTGTCGAAATGTTTCCACCCGCCGGGAATCGAACCCGGGCCCTCCGTGTGTGAAGCGGGAGCTTTAGCCACCAGGCCACCGGGCACAAAACTCTTCAGACCTAATGTAAAAAAGTGAGAACTATGACGTGAAATTAATGTAATTTGAACTGGACAATCGTCTGTACGCCGAATGTGTTTGACTCTCATAGTCATGTACCGAGAGGTGTATATCTTAATACACCTAGACATTTGGTTTGGTGTAAAACACTTAGAGATGTACGTCGAGGTGCATGTTACTTGGTGCTTATATACTTAAACATGTATATAATAGTGTGTATATAGAGAGAAGCATGTCGCTAGATGTATATACACCTTGAGATATAATTCATAGTGCATATACACCTAGAAGTAAATATCTCGGTAATATAACACTCAAATATGCCTATCTTTGAAAAATATATTCACCCAGAGATGTATATCGTTTCTGTGCATTTGCTACAGAGGTGTTCATCTCCCACTATATATACATCCAAAGGTGTTCGTCCCTCGTTGTATATACACTTAGAAGTGTATGTCTCACAGTGTAAACACACAAAGCTGGGTGTCTAAAATGTATATACATAGTGTTTATTGTTGTATGTGTACATAATCAGAAATTTATGACTTAAATACACCCGGAAACGAATGTCTTTAATATACACACATAGAAGTTTGTCTCTCCCTGTAAATATATCCATGGATGTATATCTCTCAATATATATGTTGAGAACTTGCTTAAATCCCTGTTTTAGGAATACCAGTATAATTAACCGACAGGTCATAATGATCTCTTGAAGCAGAAACGTGAAGAAGAAAGAAGACAAAGAACAATATAGTAGTTGAAATCTATGAATTCCTGGAGTATAATTGATTTAAAATGTCTTAAGACGTGGTAAAGGTACACTCAGGAACCTTTGGAACAGATAATGGAAAGAGGCCAAATGTGAATATTTGGGCCTCGTTGAGAGACAATCTTTAACAAAGGCAACGATTAGACTATTCTCAGAAGACGACAATGATTTAGAGACCATCTTCAGTAGAAGACAACAGTCAGAGAACATCTTCAACTGAAGACAACAGTCAGAGAACATCTTCAACTGAAGACAACAGTCAGAGAACATCTTCAACTGAAGACAACAGTCAGAGAACATCTTCAACTGAAGACAACAGTCAGAGAACATCTTCAACTGAAGACAACAGTCAGAGAACATCTTCAACTGAAGTCAATAGTTAGAGACCATCTTCAACTGAAGACAATAGTCAGAGAGCATCTTCAAGAGAAGACAATAGTCAGAGAACATCTTCCAGAGAAGACAATAGTCAGAAAACATCTTCAAGAGAAGACAATAGTCAGAGAACATCTTCAACAGAAGACAGAGACCAACGTCAACAGATGAAAAGTCAGGGACCATCTTCAACAGATGGTAACAGTCAGGTACCATCTTATGCAGTTGGTAATAGTCAGAGACCATCTTTCACAGATAATAACAGTTAGGGACCATCTTCAACAGGTGGTAACAGAGACCATCTTCCACAGATGGCAACAGACAAGACATAAAAATATTGAAAATGAATGTACACGGATACTTGTTTCTTAGTCCACATACTAGTGTCACAAACCACATACTAGTGTCACAAACCACATACTAGTGTCACAAACCACATACTAGTGTCATAGACCACATACTAGTGTCACAGACCACATACTAGTGTCACAGACCACATAATAGTGTCACAGACCACATACTTGTGTCACATACCAAATACTTATGTCACAGACCACATACTTGTGTCACAGACTACATACTTGTGTCTCAGACCACATACTTGTACCGTCGTCAACATAACTGTGGTAATGGCAGAGTTAACCAACAAAATGTTAGGTGGACACAGGAGAGAGAAACATTGCCACAATAAAACGTCACATTTGGTGCATTTGTGTTCTTATAGCTACCATGATTTTGATGCTGTTCACTTGTGACTTTGTTCTTGTTCTTATGAGAAGAAGAGAACGGCAGAGAAGAGATTAGGGGAGAGGGGAAAGGGAGAGGAGAATAGAGAGAAGAGGAGAGGGCAGAGGAGATTAGAGAGGAGAGGAGAGGGAAGAGGAGATGAAATTAAAGAGAAGTGGGGAGAGAAGAAGAGAAGGGAGAGGAGAGGAGACGAGACGAGAGAAAAAAGGAGAGGGAAGTGGAGATGAGAAGAGAGGTAAAGACAGTAAAAGAAAGGGGATAAAATAATGGAAGATAAATGAGTGAGACTGACCGTAACATTGTTGGGGTAGTGAAGGTTACGGTCTGAGACTATCACTTCCAGGCGACACCAGTCACCAACACCACCCAGCGGGTGACAGTTCGGATAACTGTACCTCATGTATCCTGTAACACAAACATAACAACATGAGCATGAACAACCTCTGAAGTAGGCCTGGATGGAAATAAATGGTATCAAATACCGACACAATGGAAATATAAACATAAATGCAGTATAATGTGATCCTTTATTGACAACGTTTCACCCACACAGTGGGCTTTTTCAAGTCACACACGGATCTACCTGGGGTTGGAAGGTACGGGAGTATTTATAGTCATGTTCAGAATGTTGAGGTCAGGTGGAGAATGCTGCATCTGATGATCTACCGGGTGGGGTTATAGAGTCTTGGGTAGCTTGGCAGGGGTATTGGACAAGTTGTGAGTAGACCTTCTGCAGTGTTCTATGTTCTTATGTGGGATAGCGATGAAGAAGTTTCTTGGCCTACTGGCCTACTGGCCCATGAAAATCAGATTCTAATCTACCACATACACACCTAGTGCCTTGCAGAACGAAGTATTAATTAGGTGTATTGACGGTAGGTGAGCGTCCCAGAACGGGATCCATCTTCCACCTGATTTTAATAACAATAATATTTTTTTCTACGAATACATGATACAACTTATACAGACCATAGCTCACATCAATGACATATTATATAGAAAGTCCCTTGTTATGCGGAGCATTTCCCGCTATTTAGGTTATGTCCCCAGGGTGCGACCCACACCAGTCGACTAACTCCCAAGTACCTATTTATTGCTAGGTGAACGGGAACAGCAGGTGTCTTAAAGAAATACGCCCAATGTTTCAACCCGTGCAGGGAATTGAACCACGGATCTCAGTGTGTGAGCTGAATTCTCTACCAACCAAGCTATGTGACAATAGCACAGAATGAGGCATAAATTGGTAATATAGTTAAATATTAATTTTAAAGATCTAAAGGGAATCAGAAGAGACATTCACAAGTCATCACATGGAAACTAACATCTAAATTTCTTGTATTAAAATGGTAAATTAGGACACCAAAGAAACCAGTGTCCTAAAATACACAAGCACATCAAGCATGAAGCCACGCAGATGTTGAGCAATCAAGCTATCATGGAAGCCTTAAGCTCGTCAGATGCTATACTCAGTCAGACATTATCGCATGAAATACAGTATTTCAGTTTTCCATTTTCTTCCTAAAAACACCAGTGAGTACCCCTCAGTTTCATGTTACAGTTGTTCATTACAGTTGTTCATTACAGTTGTTCATTACAGTTGTTCATTACAGTTGTTCATTACCATTTTTCCGAGTTCACGTATATACTTATATATGTCGTGCCGAATAGGTAAAATTTGCGATTTTGTCTTAAATAGCAACACTCTTCTTGCCGAATAAGGCAAGCAAAAATTTATGTTTGAAATAATTTTGCAAAAATCATTCTGAACCTACCTAAAAATATATATTTCATTGTATTTGTTTTTATTAAATTATTGTAAACTTATCTAAAACATATTTAGTTGGATTAGGTAAAATTAAACTGTGCTTGTTATAATAATGTTAGGTACGTTTTTTAAGGTTCGTTTGGTACAAATTATTAAATTTTCAATAATATATATATACATTATATATATATATATATATATATATATATATATATATATATATATATATATATATATATATATATATATATATATATATATATATATATATATGTATATATATATATATATATATATATATATATATATATATATATATAATTATATATATATATATATATATATATATATATATATATATATATATATATATGCAAAACAAACCACTCTGAAAGAATAGAGAAATTCCAAGCGCTTTCGTGACTACTCACATTATCAAGGAACTATGGCTAATGTAATTCCTATTTTTAAAACAGGGGACAAGTCGTTACCGTCAAATTACCGCCCAATAAGCCTGACCTCAATTGTAGGCAAATTACTAGAGTCAATTATCAAGGATGTAAGAGACAAGTGGGAACAACAACGATGTAAGAGACAAGTGGGAACAACAACGATGTAAGAGTCAAGTGAGAACAACAAGGATGTAAGAGACAAGTGAGAACAACAAGGATGTAAGAGACAAGTGGGAACAACAACGATGTAAGAGTCAAGTGAGAACATCAAGGATGTAAGAGACAAGTGGGAACAACAACGATGTAAGAGACAAGCGGGAACAACAACGATGTAAGAGTCAAGTGAGAACAACAAGGATGTAAGAGACAAGTGAGAACAACAAGGATGTAAGAGACAAGTGGGAACAACAACGATGTAAGAGACAAGTGGGAACAACAACGATGTAAGAGACAAGTGGGAACAACAACGATGTAAGAGTCAAGTGAGAACAACAAGGATGTAAGAGACAAGTGAGAACAACAAGGATGTAAGAGACAAGTGGGAACAACAACGATGTAAGAGACAAGTGGGAACAACAACGATGTAAGAGACAAGTGGGAACAACAACGATGTAAGAGTCAAGTGAGAACAACAAGGATGTAAGAGACAAGTGGGAACAACAACGATGTAAGAGACAAGTGGGAACAACAAAGATGTATGAGACAAGTGGAACAACAACGATGTAAGAGTCAAGTGGGAAACAACAACGATGTAAGAGTCAAGGGGGAAAACCCAACAACGATGTAAGAGTCAAGTGGGAACAACAACGATGTAAGGGAGACAAGGGGGAACAACAACGATGTAAAGTCACGTGAGAACAACAAGGATGTAAGAGACAAGTGAGAACAACAAGGATGTAAAGACAAGTGGGAACAACAACGATTAAGAGTCACGTGAGAAAACAAGATGTAAGAGACAATTGAGAAAAACCCAAGGATGTAAGAGACAAGTGGGAACAACAACGATGTAAGAGTCAAGGGGGAACAACAAGGATGTAAGAACAACTGGGAACAACAACGATGTAAGAGACAAGTGGGAACAACAAGGATGTAAGAGACAAGTGGGAACAACAACGATGTAAGAGACAAGTGGGAACAACAAGGATGTATGAGACAAGTGGGAACAACAATGATGTAAGAGACAAGTGGGAACAAAAAGGGATGTATGAGACAAGTGGGAACAACAAAGATGTAAGAGAAAAGTGGGAACAACAAGGATGTAAGAGACAAGTGGGAACAACAAGGATGTAAGAGACAACTGGGAACAACAACGATGTAAGAGACAAGTGGGAACAACAAGGATGTAAGAGACAATGGGAACAACAACGATGTAAGAACAAGTGGAACAAAAAGGATGTATGAGACAAGGGGGAACAACAATGATGTAAGAGACAAGTGGGAACAACAAGGATGTATGAGACAAGTGGGAACAACAAAGATGTAAGAGAAAAGTGGGAACAACAAGGATGTAAGAGACAAGTGGGAACAACAACGATGAAGAGACAAGGGGGAACAACAAAGATGTAAGAGACAACTGGGAACAACAACGATGTAAGAGACAAGTAGGAACAACAAGGATGTAAGAGACAAGTGGGAACAACAAAGATGTAAGAGAAAAGTGGGAACAACAAGGATGTAAGAGACAAGTGGGAACAACAACGATGTAAGAGACAAGTGGGAACAACAAAGATGTAAGAGACAAGTGGGAACAACAACGATATAAAAAGACAAGGGGGGAACAACAACGATGTAAGAACAAGTGGGAACAACAAAGATGTAAGAGAAAAGTGGGAACAACAAGGATGTAAGAGACAAGTGGGAACAACAAGGATGTAAGAGACAAGTGGGAACAACAACGATGTAAGAGACAAGTGGGAACAACAACGATGTATGAGACAAGTGGGAACAACAAGGATGTAAGAGACAACTGGGAACAACAACGATGTAAGAGACAAGTAGGAACAACAACGATGTATGAGACAAGTGGGAACAACAACGATGTAAGAACAAGGGGGAACAACAAAGATGAAGAGACAATGGGAACAACAACGATGTAAGAGACAAGTGGGAACAACAACGATGTAAGAGACAAGTGGGAACAACAACGATGTAAGAGACAAGTGGGAACAACAAGGATGTAAGAGACAAGTGGGAACAACAAGGATGAAAAGGGGACAAGTGGAACAACAAGGATGTAAGAGACAAGTGGGAACAACAACGATGTAAGAAATAAGGGGGAAAACAAAAAGGATGTAAAGACAATTTGGGAACAACAACGATGTAAGAAATAAGTGGGAACAAAAAGGGATGTAAGAGACAAGTGGGAACAACAACGATGTAAGAGACAAGTGGGAACAACAAGGATGTAATAGACAAGTGGGAACAACAACGATGTAAGAGACAAGTGGAACAACAACAAATATGAGACAAGTGGAACAACAATGATGTAAAAGACAAGTGGGAACAACAACGATGTAAGAGACAAGTGGGAACAACAACGATGTAAGAGACAAGTGGGAACAACAAGGATGTAATAGACAAGTGGGAAAAACAACGATGTAAGAAACAAGTGGAACAACAACGATGTAAGAGACAAGTGGGAACAACAAGGATGTAATAGACAAGTGGAACAACAACGATGTAAGAGACAAGTGGGAACAACAACGATATGAGACAAGTGGGAACAACAATGATGTAAGAGACAAGTGGGAACAACAACGATGTAAGAGACAAGTGGGAACAACAATGATGTAATAGACAAGTGGGAACAACAACGATGTAAGAGACAAGTGGGAACAACAACGATGTAAGAGACAAGTGGGAACAACAACGATGTAAGAGACAAGTGGGAACAACAACGATGTAAGAGACAAGTGGGAACAACAACGATGTAAGAGACAAGTGGGAACAACAACGATGTAAGAGACAAGTGGGAACAACAACGATGTAAGAGACAAGTGGGAACAACAACGATATGAGACAAGTGGGAACAACAATGATGTAAGAGACAAGTGGGAACAACAACGATGTAAGAGACAAGGGGGAACAACAATGATGTAATAGACAAGTGGGAACAACAATGATGTAAGAGACAAGTGGGAACAACAACGATGTAAGAGACAAGTGGGAACAACAACGATGTAAGAGACAAGTGGGAACAACAATGATGTAATAGACAAGTGGGAACAACAATGATGTAAGAGACAAGTGGGAACAACAAGGATGTAAGAGACAAGTGGGAACAACAACGATGTAAGAGACAAGTGGGAACAACAACGGTTGTATTATTCATACAACACACAACAAACATTCTGGTTAATTGTCAGTGTTTATTTTACCATGGTCTTAGCTCATAGTATTGAAGGACTGTGGTCTTGAGTGGATGAGTTGAAAGGCTACTGACGTACCGATTTTGCAGCAGGCGGAGGGACCACAGGCTGAGGAGGAGGAGCAGGTGCCTTGGAACACCGTAGCAGACAACACCATACTGCTCACGCACACCACTAACAACACACTTCGAACTATTACCATCATCCTGGCGAGAAAAAAAAGTGGGTTAATAGGATTTAAATGAAGATAATATTACGTACCATACACACAGGAGCCGTGATCCCAGATTCCATCCCTACGAACACGGCTGCCCAAATACTGCCACTGGCAAATACTGCCACTGGCAAATTGGTGAACTACCTTTCCTCTCAGAACGATAGCGCTAACGTCCCATTTCATAAAAATCATTGAAAGGGTTATAAGAAGCAAGATCACCACCCATCTAAATACCCATCAGTTACACAACCCAGGGTAGCATGGGCTTAGAGCAGGTGGCTCCTGTCTGTCCCAACTACTGGGCCACTATGACAAGGTCCTGGATGCTCTAGAAGACAAACAGAATGCAGATATAATATACACAGACTTTGCAAAAGCCTTTGATAAGTGTGACCATGGTGTAATGGCGCACAAAATGCGTGATAAAGGAAAAACAGGAAAAGTCAGTGGATGGATTTATAATTTCTTAACAAATAGACTTCTATTACTTATACTTCTAGATATGAAGCCAAGAATTCTGTTAGCTTTATTGCGAACACTAATGCACTGTTGTCATGGTTTTAGAATACTGCTAACCAGAACTCCTAAATCCTTTTCGCAATCAGTCGTATTAAGATCTACATTATTTAGTTTATATGTTGCATGGTTATTTACCTGTCCAACATTTAGAACTTTGCATTTGTCAATATTAAACTGCATCTGCCACTTCTCCGACCATTGCGTCAGTCTATTCAAATCATCCTGGAGTGCTCTAGTGTCCTCATTAGAATGAATTGGACGGCCTATTTTGGTGTCATCAGCAAATTTGCTTATGTCGCTATTTATTCCCTCATCTATATCGTTTATGTAAATTGTGAACAACAACTGGCCCAACACTGACCCCTGAGGAACACCGCTTGTGACGTGCCCCCATTCTGATTTCTCCCCATTTATGCAAACTCTCTGCTGCCTATTTGTCAGCCATGCCTCTACCCAGGAAAAAATTTCTCCTCCTATTCCGTGTGCCTTAAGTTTCCTCAATAGCCTCTGGTGTGGAACTCTATCGAAAGCCTTACTGAACTCCGTATACACAATATCATATTCATTGTGCAAGAATGGTATATAATACCGACAAGATGAAATTAAGACACATGTGCAACATCTGGGTATCTTTATTGTAGACGTTTCGCCATCCAGTGGCGAATTAAGCCACAGGATGGCGAAACGTCTACAATAAAGATACCCAGATGTTGCACATGTGTCTTAATTTCATCATATTCATTACTATGATCTACCTCCTCAAACACCTTAGTGAAAAAATTTAGTAAATTCGTAAGACAGGAACGCCCCTTTGTAAAACCGTGTTGAGATTCATTAATCAATCTGTGCTTGTCAAGATGGCTACGAATTGCTTCGGCAATTATTGATTCCATAAATTTTCCCACTATGGAGGTAAGGCTTATTGGTCTATAGTTCGAAGCCAAGGACCTGTCACCTGCCTTGTTAATAGGTATTACATTTGCCATTTTCCACTTATCAGGCACTATGCCAGTTTGTAGTGATATGTTAAAAAGATTAGCCAAAGGTATGCTAAGTTCCTCTTTACATTCCTTTAACACCCTTGCAAACAGTTCATCAGGGCCTTAGGATTTGTTAGGTTTTAATTTCTCTATTTGTCTGAGGACCATGTCACTAGTTACCACAATCATACATAGTTTATCATCCTGTTCTACATAATCCCTAAGACGCGATATTCATCCTATGAAAGGTAGGAGCAAGTTTCTTTATATCTCTGCTGACTGTTGACCCTGACCATGGCCCTGACCATGACCCTGGCCCTGACCATGACTACAGACCATGACCCTGACCCTGACTCTGACCCTGGCCATGACCCTGACCCTGACCCTGACCCTGACCATGACCCTGACCATGACCCTGACCCTGACCCTGACCCACCCTGACCCTGACCATGACCCTGACCATGACCATGACCATGACCCTGACCATGACCCTGACCATGATCCTGACCATGACCCAGACCCTGACCATGACTCTGACCCTGACCATGACCATGACCCTCACCATGACCCTCACCATGACCCTCACCATGACCCTCACCATGACCCTCACCATGACCTTGACCACACCCATGTCAGCCCACAGAAACATTTCAATGTAAATGTTTAAGAATCTCTAGGCGTCAGTCAGTGGAAATATTACCATGTGTCAGACTCTGGTGCTGCTGGAAATATTACCATGTGTCAGACTCTGGTGCTGCTGGAAATATTACCATGTGTCAGACTCTGGTGCTGCTGGAAATATTACCATGTGTCAGACTCTCTGGTGCTGCTGGAAATATTACCATGTGTCAGACTCTGGTGCTGCTGGAAATATTACCATGTGTCAGACTCTCTGGTGCTGCTGGAAATATTACCATGTGTCAGACTCTCTGGTGCTGCTGGAAATATTACCATGTGTCAGACTCTCTGGTGCTGCTGGAAATATTACCATGTGTCAGACTCTCTGGTGCTGCTGGAAATATTACCATGTGTCAGACTCTCTGGTGCTGCTGGAAATATTACCATGTGTCAGACTCTCTGGTGCTGCTGGAAATATTACCATGTGTCAGACTCTCTGGTGCTGCTGGAAATATTACCATGTGTCAGACTCTCTGGTGCTGCTGGAAATATTACCATGTGTCAGACCTCTGGTGCTGCTGGAAATATTACCATGTGTCAGACTCTGGTGCTGCTGGAAATATTACCATGGGTCAGACTCTCTGGTGCTGCTGGAAATATTACCATGTGTCAGACTCTGGTGCTGCTGGAAATATTACCATGGGTCAGACTCTCTGGTGCTGCTGGAAATATTGCGATGTGTCAGACTCTCTGGTGCTGCTGGAAATGTTACCATGGGTCAGACTCTCTGGTGCTGCTGGAAATATTACCATGGGTCAGACTCTCTGGTGCTGCCGGAAATATTGCGATATGTCAGACTCTCTGGTGCTGCTGGAAATATTACCATGTGTCAGACTCTCTGGTGCTGCTGGAAATATTACCATGTGTCAGACTCTCTGGTGCTGCTGGAAATATTACCATGTGTCAGACTACTGGTGCTGCTGAATATTACCATGGTCAGACTCTCTGGTGCTGCTGGAAATATTGCGATGTGTCAGACTCTCTGGTGCTGCTGGAAATGTTACCATGGGTCAGACTCTCTGGTGCTGCTGGAAATATTACCATGGGTCAGACTCTCTGGTGCTGCCGGAAATATTGCGATATGTCAGACTCTCTGGTGCTGCTGGAAATATTACCATGTGTCAGACTCTCTGGTGCTGCTGGAAATATTACCATGTGTCAGACTCTCTGGTGCTGCTGGAAATATTACCATGTGTCAGACTCTCTGGTGCTGCTGGAAATATTACCATGTGTCAGACTCTCTGGTGCTGCTGGAAATATTACCATGTGTCAGACTCTCTGGTGCTGCTGGAAATATTACCATGTGTCAGACTCTCTGGTGCTGCTGGAAATGTACCATGTGTCAGACTCTCTGGTGCTGCTGGAAATATTACCATGTGTCAGACTCTCTGGTGCTGCTGGAAATATTACCATGTGTCAGACTCTCTGGTGCTGCTGGAATATTACCATGTGTCAGACTCTCTGGTGCTGCTGGAAATATTACCATGTGTCAGACTCTCTGGTGCTGCTGGAAATATTACCATGTGTCAGACTCTCTGGTTCTGCTGGAAATGTTACCATGTGTCAGACTCTCTGGTGCTGCTGGAAAACAAGCCTTGGACAAAAATGGGAGTAAGTAAGCAATCAGTAATTGGGTACGTGTCACTTCACCTCTTGTACGTATTTTAACAAGCTCGTGGACCACTAATGTTAACACTGTTCTGCATGTCATCTATGCTTCTCAATGTGTCTATTGTTAACTTTTTCCCATGAGTCTACTCCAGTAAGTTGCTATGGAAGTGTGTTTAATATTTTACATTGTTGTCCATACCTCTTACTCCAGTAAGTTCTTATTGCAATAATATTGTATATAAAGTATTTTGTATCCCAGCATTTACCATACAGAGATTATGACACATATCTCTCTATATTATATGTTTATATTAGACTATAAAGAGGCGCTAAACTATTATGGGTTCAGAGAACACATAATTTTTCGTTTAGAG
>NC_069483.1:3715056-3717556 GCF_026875155.1 Cherax quadricarinatus
TCCCCCACTTGTAGCTCTACTGTGTATTCGAAGCTTACAACCACATGGTCACTGGCCCAATGGGGTCTTTCATATGTGATGTCCTCGATATTGCACTACTGAAGGTGAATACTAAGCCCAGCTTGCTGGTTCACCCTCTCCTCTCTCTCTTGTAGTGTCCCTTACGTGTTGGTCATGAAGTTCTCCAGTACCACCTCCATCATCTTAGCCCTCCAAGTATTTTGGGCCCCCCATGTGGGTCCAAGTTCTCCCAATCTTCTCCTTGGGGTTTAAAAGTCACCCATGATAGGAGCTTTCCCCTGCATGCATGAGCTCTTCTGGCCACTTAGCCAGTTTTGTAAAACCACGCTCTATTGCTCTCGTCGTACTCTTGCCTTGGCCTCCTGCTGTTCTGTGGTGGGTTTACATCACTGCTATTACCACCTTGGGACCTCCAGAGTGAAGTGTTCCCACTATGTAATCACTTTCTTCCCCGCTATCTTCTCTCTCCAGCCTCATCAAAATTCCAGCGATTTTTGATCAGCAACCCCACTCCTCCACCCCCCCTGTTCCCTCTGTCTTTCTCAGGTTTTGGGTTTACCCCGTTGGAAAGATGCATCTGTTATCTTTACCTGTAAGTTTGGGTTTCTGTGAGAGCTATGGTCCGGTGATGCTTCTTTGACTCTTTCTTGCCACTCCTCCCACTTATTTGTTATTCCATCAGCGTTTGTGTACCATACCTTCAGTTTCCTTTCCAACACTGTGGTTTGGGGAGCCTGTGAGGGTGGGAGACCTGGGTGGCATACTGTGGGTTTCTATAGCTTGGTGTTGGGTGGAGGCTGTGGGTATGGATTGTAGGGTGTGTTGGGATGGTGTGATAGGTTGTATGGTTCTGAGAGTAGTTTGTGTGTGTGCTTGCCCTTGCTGTTCTGTCCTGCTTGACTGACCTCTGCGGTTCCCTCTTGTCTCTTTTCCTAGCCCCTTTCGTTTTTTTGTCCTCTCCCTCAGCTGCTGTCGTTCTGATTTTGTTTGTCTCTGTCTAGGAACCCCTTTGTACTTTTCCCGAGTATTTCAATGTGGTTTCTCTTGGAGGATCCTGTTCCGCACTGTTTCCGTCCTGAGAATCAGCTTGATTGGTCGGTTTTCTCACCTTCGAGTACCCCCTATTCTTTTGAAAATTTTACAATCTCGTCCCTCTCTTCACCTATTTCTGTTATGATTTTCTCAATCTCCTTCCTTTCTTCCTGCTTCTTTCAGTGTGTGTCCTTTTTCCCCTCTCTCCTGAAGCCCATGGATAAACACTGATTTTGCCCTTTCTCTCGCATTGCCTCACCCTCTGTGGCTCTGGATCCTGCCCGTATGTGGTCAGTTTCTCCCTTGATTTTTCCAGTGGCTCTTGATAGCCTTTTTTGTGCCTCAGCATTCGACCTATCACCCTCTCCATCTGCAACCAGTTGATCTTCCCTTTCACTCCTTGGTCCTCCTTGGCAGATTGATGTGACCTTAGATAATTCATAATTCCTTCCTTCCTGTTCAGCCTCGCAGCTTATATTTCTGTGTCTTCTCTGGTCACTGCCCCTGTAACTCGCTCCCGCCTATTTATTCAACTTCTAGGACCCTTTATCTTGGCTACTGCAGTTTCGACTTGTGCCTCCCATTTTTTGTCTCCTTCTCCAACCACCTTTCCCAATTTCACAGAGAGCTCTTTCTCCATTTTTTCAGAAAGCTCTCCTTAATTTTCTCTCCACTCTTGTTCCATCCTTTTTCCACTGCTCCTCCATTCCACTCCTCCCTACCCGAACCTTTTCATCTGATCCTTGGGTCCTGCGAGTCCCCACCATTTTTT
This sequence comes from Cherax quadricarinatus, assembly GCF_026875155.1. Lineage (NCBI taxonomy): Eukaryota > Metazoa > Arthropoda > Malacostraca > Decapoda > Parastacidae > Cherax > Cherax quadricarinatus. The sequence goes on from NC_069483.1 coordinate 3,716,882, forward strand.
TTTTTTTTTTTTTTTTTTTTTTTTTTTTTTTTTTTTTTTTTAAGAGTAGGGAGGGGGAGAGTTAGAAGGGAAATGGGGACGAGAGAGAGCAAGAGAGAGAGAGAGCAAGAGAGAGAGAGGCAAGAGAAAGAGAGGCAGGGAGAGAGAGAGAGCAAGAGAGAGAGCAAGAGAGAGAGAGAGAGCAAGAGAGAGAACAAGAGAGAGGAGAGAGCAAGAGAGAGAGCAAAGAGAGAGGAGAGAGAGCAAGAGAGAGAGAGAGCAAGAGGGAGAGGGGAGCAAGAGAGAGAGAGAGAGCAAGAGAGCGAGCAAAGAGAGAGAGGAGAGCAAGAGAGAGAGGAGAAGAGAGAGAGCAAGAGAGAGAGAGAGCAAGAGGGGAGAGAGCAAGAGAGAGAGAGAGCAAGAGGAGAGAGAGCAAGAGAGAGAGAGAGCAAGAGAGGAGAGAGCAAGAGAGAGAGAGAGCAAGAGAGAGGGGCAAAGAGAGAGAGAGAGAAGAGCAAGAGAGAGAGGAGAGCAAGAGAGAGAGAGAGCAAGAGAGAGAGAGAGAGCAAGGAGAGAGAGTGGGAAGAGAGAGAGAGAGCAAGAGAGAGAGAGAAAAAGGGAGAAGAGAGAGGCAAGAGAGAGAGCAAGAGAGAGAGAGAGACAAGAGAGAGAGCAAGAGAGAGAGAGAGCAGGAGA
>NC_069483.1:3720056-3738239 GCF_026875155.1 Cherax quadricarinatus
TGTGTACGGAATTCTTGTTCATCAGTTCACGTCTGTGCACTCTACAATAGAGGAGCGCCAGTTCACGTCTGTGCACTCTACAATAGAGGAGCGCCAGTTCACGTCTGTGCACTCTACAATAGAGGAGCACAGTTCACGTCTGTGCACTCTACAATAGAGGAGCGCCAGTTCACGTCTGTGCACTCTACAATAGAGGAGCACCAGTTCACGTCTGTGCACTCTACAATAGAGGAGCACCAGTTCACGTCTGTGCACTCTACAATAGAGGAGCACCAGTTCACGTCTGTGCACTCTACAATAGGGGAGCACCAGTTCACGTCTGTGCACTCTACAATAGGGGAGCACCAGTTCACGTCTGTGCACTCTACAATAGGGGAGTAACGCAAGAAAGATATACAATACCGACAAGTTGTAAATTAAGACACATGTGCAACATCTGGGTATCTTTACTGTAGACGTTTCGTCATCCAGTGGCTTCATCAACACAAATTCTTGGACATAATTTGAAAACAGTAGAACTATATACAAAAGATGATTTAATGAGTCCCTCAGCCTCGGAGTTGGTGTGAAGAGCACCGTAGTCGTGAAGATTCTTTACGGGTAATACAACTACTACTACAACTAACCCATCACTTTGGGTAGGACCTACTTCCACTGGGGAATCCCACCTACCAGTGACTATGCCCTCATCTGCTACACGTCCCATCCACCTGGTGTTAGTATATAAACACCAGCCTCCTTGCCTGTGCTCCAGAATCTTCACGACTACGGTGCTCTTCACACCAACTCCGAGGCTGAGGGACTCATTACCTCATCTTTTGTATATAGTTCTACTGTCTTCAAATTATATCCAAGAATTTGTGTTGATGAGGCCACTGGATGACGAAGCGTCTACAGTCAAGATACCCAGATGTTGCACAAGTGTCTTAATTTACAACAGGGGAGCGCCAGTTCACGTCTGTATTCACCTAGTTGTGGTTGCAGGGGTCGATACTCAGCTCCTGGCCCCACCTCTTCACTCAACGCTACTAGGTCCTCTCTCTCCCTGCTCCGTGAGCTTTATCATACCTCGTCTTCAAGCTATGTATGGTTCCTGCCTATAACACCTTCCTTTCCAGACTATACAACTTCCTGACTACTCTGTGACTGAAGAAATAGTTACTAACATCCCTTTGACTCATCTTAGTCTTCAACTTCCAATTATGAGCCCTTGTTTCTGTGTCCAGTCTCTGGAACATCCTATCTCTGTCCATCTTGTCTATTCCACGCAGTATTTTGAATGTCGTTATCATGTCTCCCCTGTCCTCCAGTGTCGTCAGGAGGGAAGCGTCAATTCACGCCTTTGCACTCTACAACAGGGGTGTTGTTGTTGTTGTTGATGTTGCTGTTGTTGTAGTGGTGGTGGTGGTGGTGGTGGTCGTGTTGTTGTGGTGGTGGTAGTGGTGTTGTGGTGGTGGTCGTGTTGTGATGGTGGTGGCGCTGTGGTGGCGGCGGTTGTGTTGTGATCGTTGTGTTGTGGTGGTGGCGTTGTGGTGGTGGTGGTGGTGGTGTTGGGGTGGAGGTGGCGGCGCTGTGGTGGCGGCGCTGTGGTGGCGGCGATGTAAAGGACCCCAATGGAAATAAGTCACTCTGTCTGACTTTTTTGGGTTATCCCAGGTTCTCTACACATATGTTGCTATGTATGATAATTCTATGTAACTGTATTTGTGTATACCTGAATAAATTTACTTACTTACTTACTTATGTTGTTGTGGTGGTGGTGTTGTGGTGGTGGTGTTGTGGTGGTGGTGTTGTGGTGGTGGTGTTGTGGTGGTGGTGTTGTGGTGGTGGTGATGGTGTTGTGATGGTGCTGGTGTTCTGGTGGGGTGGTGTTGGTGGTGGTGGTGGTGGTGTGGTGGTGGTGTTGTAGAGGTGGTGGTAGTAGTAGTGTTGTTGTGGTGGTGGTGGCGTAGTTGTGGTGGTGGTGGTAGTGGTGATGGTAATAATTGTGTTGTGGTGGTGGTGGTAGTGGTGGTGGAGTGGTGGTGTAGTGGTTGTAGTTGTGGTGATGGTAGTAGTTAGTAGTGTTGTTGAGGTGGTGGTGGTGGTGTTGTTGTGGTGGTGGTGGTAATAGTGGTGTGTTGTGGTGGTGTTGTTGTTGTGGTGGTGGTAGTGGTGGTGTCGTGGTGGTTGTGGTGGTTTTGCTGTGATGGACTGGTGGTGTTGTTGTGGTGGTGGTAGTAATGGTGGTGTTGTTGTTGTGGTGGTGGTGGTGGTAGTAGTGGTGATGTGGTGGTGTTGTGGTGGTGTTGTGGTGCTGTGGTGGTGTTGTGGTGGTGTTGTTGGTGGTGGGGTTGTGGTAGTGTTGGTGTTGTTTCAGTGGTGTTGTGGTGGTGGTGGTGTTGTGGTGGTGGTGTTGTGGAGGTGGTGTTGTGGTGGTGGTGTTGTGGTGGTGTTGTGGTGGTGGTGTTGTGGTGGTGGTGTTGTGGTGGTGGTAGTGGTATTGTGGTGGTGGTGTGTTGTGGTAAGGCGGTCTTGTGGTGGTGGTGGTGGCAGTGGTATGGTGGTGATGGTAGTGGTGGTGTTGTTGTTGTTGTGGTGGTGGTGGTAGTAGTGGTGATGTTGTGGTGGTGTTGTGGTGGTGTTGTGTGGTGTGTTGTGGTGGAGCTGTGGTGGTGTTGTGGTGGTTGTTGAGGTGTTGTGGTGTGTGGTGATGGTGGGGTTGTGGTAGTGTTGGTGTTGTGGTGTTGGTGTTTGTGGTGGTGATGTTGTGGTGGTGGTGTTGTGGTGGAGTTGTGGCGGTGTTGTGGTGGTGTTGGTGGTGTTGTGATGGTGGTGTGTTGTGGTGAGGTGGTCTATTGGTGGTGGTGGTGGCAGTGGTATGGTGGTGATAGTAGTGGTGGTGTTGTGGTGGTGGTGGCGGTGTTGCGGTGGGGTGGTGTTTGTGGTAGTGTTATTGTTGTGGTGGTGGTGGTGGTAGTAGTGGTGGTGTTGTGGTGGTGGTGGTGGGTGGTGGTTGTTGTGGTGGTGGTGGTGGTGTTGTAGTGATGGGGTGGTGTTGGTGGTGGTGGCGTTGTGGTGGTGGTGGTGTTGTGGTGGTGGTGTTGTGGTGGTGGTGGTGTTGTGGTGGTGTTGTTGTGGTGGTGGTGTTGTGGTGGTGGTGTTGTTGTTGTTGTGGTGGTGGTGGTAGTGGTGTTGTGGTGGTGGTGTTGTGGTGGTGGTGTTGTGATGGTGGTGTTGTGGTAGGGGTGTTGTTGTGTGTGGTGGTGTGCTGTGGTGGTGGTGGTGTATTGTGGTGGTGGTGGTGTTGTGGTGGTGGTGTTGTGGTGGGGGTGGTGGTATTCTGGCGGGGGTAGTGTTGTTGTTGTGGTGGTGGTGTTGGGGTGTTGTGGTGGTGGTGTTGTGGTGGTAGTGGTGGTGGTAGTGGAAGTGCTGTTGTGGTGGGGGTGTTGTGGTGATGTTGTTGTGGTGGTGGTGTTGCTGTGGTGGTGGTATTGTGGTGGTGGTGGTGGTGGTATAGTGGTGGTGTTGTGGTGGTGGTGGTGTTGTGGTGGTGGTGGTGGTGTTGTATGATGGGGTTGGTGTTGGTGGTGGTGGCGTTGTGGTGGTGGTGGCGTTGTGGTGGTTGTGGTGTTGGGTGGTGGTGTTGTGGTGGTGGTGGTATTGTGGGGGTGTTGTTGTGGTGGTGGTGTTGTGGTGGTGGTGTTGTTGTTGTTGTGGTGGTGGTGGGTAGTGGTGTTGTGGTGGTGGTGTTGTGGTGGTGGTGTTGTGATGGTGGTGTTGTGGTGGTGGTGTTGTTGTGGTGGTGGTGCTGTGGTGGTGGTTTGGGATTGTGGTGGTGGTGGGTGTTGTGTGGTGGTGTTGTGGTGGGGGGGTGGTGGTATTCTGGCGAGGGTAGTGTTGGGTTTTTGTGGTGGTGGTGTTGGGGTGTGTGGTGGTGGTGGTGGTGTTGTTTGGGGGTAGTGGTGGGGGTAGTGGAAGTGCTGTTGTGGTGGGGGGTGTTGTGGTGATGTTGTTGTGGTGGTGGTGTTGTGTGGTGGTGATGGCGCTGTGGTGGTGTTGTGGTGGTGGTGTTGTGGTGGGGGTTTTGTGGTTGTGGTGTTGTGGTGGGGGTGGTGGTAGTGGTGGTATTCTGGTTGTGGTGGTGTTGTTGTGGTGGCGGTGGTGTGTGGTGGTGTTGTAGTGGTGGGTGTGTTGTGGTGGTAAGTGGTGGTGTTAGTGGAAGTGGTGTTGTTGTGGTGTTGTTGTTATGGTGGTGGTGGTAGTGGTGTTGTGGTGGTGGTGGTGTAGTGGTATTGTTGTTGTGGTGGTGGTGGTATATGGGGTGTTATTTTGGTGATGGTGTTGTTGTGGTGGTGGTGATGGTGTTGGGGTTTGGTGGTGTTGTTGGTGGTGTGCTGTGTAGTGGTGTTTGGGGGTGGTGGGTTTTGGGGTTGTGGTAGTGTGTGTTGTGTGGGTGGTGGTGGAATATGTTGTTTTGTGGTGGTTTTTGTTGTGGTAGGTATTGGTGGTGGTAATAGTGGTTGTGTTGTGGTGGTGGTGGTATGGTGGGGGTAGTGGGGGTGCGTGGTTTTTTGGGGAAGATGTTTTTGTTGTTGTTTTGGTGGAGGGTTGTATTGGGGGGTCGCTTTATTTAGTATATTTGTTTTTTGTTTTTTTTTATGGGGTATAGTGAAAAATATTGTTTTAATAGTGGTGGTATTTTTTTTGGGGTTTTTTTGGGGGTTTAATTGTGGGGGGGTGGAGGGGGGGGGTGTTTTGGTTGGCCCCCTTGGGTTTTTGGAAGAATGGGTTTTTGTTTTTGTTTTGGGGGAGGTGTTTTCCCCACCCTTTTGTTTAGGGGGATTTTTTTTATTCACAATGGTAAACAACATTTTTTTTTTTTTTTGGCTATTTACTAAAATATTGGAGAATTCCATTAGTACTAAAAAGGTTTACCGACTTTTATAAAATTGGTGTTTAAGCTTTTATTTGGAGGCAAAATTTATTAACTGCTGGGACCGGGCCCAAGCACCATAGGTTTTTGAGCTGCTCGACCCCGCGTGCCCTGCCAAGCACCATAGGTGTTTTGAGCTGCTCGACCCCGCGGGTGACCGGCCAAGCACCAGTAGTGTTTTTGACTGCTCGACCCCCTGCTGGTGACCTGGCCAAGCACCAGTGGGGTTTTTGACTGCTCGACCCCTGTCCGCCGAGGCAAAGGGGGCTGGTAAACCCCACAGAGTTCAGTTCTTTCCCTTTCCCACCTCTCGGGGGGAATTTCCCCGGGTTCCTGGATTTAAACTTCTGGCCCCACATGAGTTCCCTATGACCCTTCAGTACCTCGGAGGGTATCTGACAGAAACTCTCGACAAGTGTGTGTTGCTGTTTGGAGACGCTGGTGATTGCCCTAGCGGCTGGGATAAATTTAAGCAGTATTGTCAAAGGGACGGTAAAAAAAGTCTGGAGACAGACTCCCCAAAAATTTCCCCTTTAAAAAATATTCCAAAATCCACTTATATTTAAAAAAGTTAAAAAGTGAATTTTATGAAGTTTTACTCTTCTGTCTCATTTGGATTGATTAAGAAAAGTGTTATAGGGTGAAGAGAAGGTTTTTATATCTAACCTTTTCAGTACAATAATCAAGATAATATGTTATTATTTTTTAAGTAAAACTTAAGTGTAAATTTCAGAGTACCTGTTTAGGTGCGCCCTTTTTTTAAATTTATAAAAACCCCTTCTATTTATTAAAAAACTTAATAAAAAAAGGGGAAAGAAACATTGGTTTGTTTACTATTTTAACCCTTGAATGATTTTATCTAGAACAGGATTTTCAGTCCTTTTTTTGTTGCAAAAATGCAAATAGCTTAAGTAGGGGGCCCTGTACGCAACAGGGTGCTAGTACGGGTGGTTTTTTGGGGGTGGGGGTAGTAGGGGTGGTGGTTGTGGTGGTGGTAGTATGGTGGGGTGTTTGGGGGTGGTAGTATGGTGGTTTTTGTGTGGTGGTAGTATGGTGGTGGTGTTTGTGGTGGTGGTGGTTTTGGTGGGGTATAGGGGGTGGTGTTTTGGGGGTGGTAGTATGGGGGTTTGTGGTGGTGGTGGTGGTATTTTTGGGGCGTTGTGGTGGGGGTAGTAGTGGTGGTGGGTTGTGGGGGGTAGTAGTGGGGCGTTGTGGTGGGGAGTAGTGTGGGGGTGTTTGGTGGTGGTAGTAGTGGGTTGTTGTTTTGTTGTGGGGGGTTTTGGGTATAGTGGGGGTTGGGGTGGGGGTATAGGGGGGTGGTGTTGGGGTGGTGGATATGGTGGGTTGTGGTTGGGTGGTATAGGGGTGGTTTTTGTGGTTGTTGTGGTGGGGTAGTAGTGTGGTGGTGTTTGGTGTGTAGTAGGGTGGCGTTGTGGTGTGGTAGTGTGGTGGTGGGGTTGGGTGGGGGTAGTATGGGGGTTTTGTGGGGTGGTGGTGGTATTGTGGTGTTGGGGTGGTGTAGTTGGAGTGTTTTTGGGAGGTGGTGGTGGGGGTAGTATGGTGGTGTTTTTGGGGGGTGGGTTGTGGGGGTTGTGGGGGTGGGGTGGGGGTAGTAGTGGTGGGGTTTTTGGGGAGGGGTGTTTGGGGGTGGTGGTGGTAGGGGGGTGGTGGTAGTGGGGTATGGTTTTGTTTTGGGGTTATGGTAGAAGGGGTGGTGGGTGGGGGGGGACTGTAAGTATTTTCTCACGGGAAAGGGTTTTCCTGAGGGATCAGGGGCGGGAAAGGTGGTTGTAATAATGATAGTGGTAGTAGTGGTGGGTAGGGGGTGGGGGATGGTAGTGGGAGGGATGGTGGGGGAAATAAATGGTGTTTGGTAGGGGTGTATTGGGGGGAAAAGGGGTGGTGAGGGTATAGTATGTTGTGGTGGGGTGGTGGGGGTAATAGGGGTGGTGTTGTGTAATGGGGGTGTTTTTGTGGTGGTGGAAAATATGGTGGTTTTGTTGTGGTAGTGGTGGCGTTATGGGGGGAGTAGTGTGGTGTTGTTGTGGTGTTGGTAGTAGGGGTTAAATGGGGTGGTTATGGTGGGGTAGTGGTGAGGGTAGTGGGAGGTGAGGTAATCTTCGTGGTGGAGTGGTGGTGGGGGTGATGGTGGTGGTGATGGTAGGGTGTGAAGAGGGTAGTGATAATGAAATGTTAAAGTATTTGGTACGATGGTCGAGTGGGGTAGTGGCGGTGATGGTAGTGGTGGGGTGGGGGTAGGGGAGGGAGGGGGTGGGGTATTGGGGAGTGGTGGGGGGTAGTGGGTGGTGGTGATGATGTGGGGGGTAGCGGGGGGGTAGTGGTGGTGGGGGTGAGGTGGGGGAGGGGGGGTGTAGTTGGGTATGGAGGGGATGGTGTGTGGAGTAGGGATGGGGGGCATGGGGGGGGAGTGGTAGGGGGGTGGTGGTTTTGGGGGGTTGGGGGGGGTATGGGGTGGATGGGGGGGTATAGGGGTGGGGGTGGTGGTGGTGGTGAGGGTGGTGGTGGTGGTGGGGTGATGGGGGGTGGGGGGTGGTGATGGTGGTGGTGGTGGGAAAAGTATGATGGTTGGGTAATCTTCGTGATATAGGGTGGGGGATGGTGGGTGAGGGGGTTGTGAGTGGGTAGTGTACGAGGTATGGTGATGATGGTGGTGGTGAAGAGTAGTGGTAAAGTATTTTTAATATAGGAGGTAGCGATGGGGGAGTGGGGTGGTAAAATGGTGGTGGAGGGTAATAGGTGCGGGGGTATTATGGTAGTTGGGGGGGTGTAGTGGATGGTGGTGGGTAGTGTAGGGGTAGGGGGTGGGGGTAGTGGTTGTGGTGGTGATAGGGGTGGTGTAGTGGTGGGGGAGTGTAGTGGTGGGGGGTAGTGGTGGTGGTAGTGGGGGGTAGTGGTGGTGGTGGGACGTTCAAGGTAATGGGGGCTTTAGTGGTGACGATGGAAAATATAAGAAAATATAATAGGTAAGTGCACACCACACACACACACACACACACGCACACACAAAAACACACACACACACACACACACACACACACCCCCACACACACCACCCCCTGTTTGGAACCCCGCCTTGATAAAGCACTAAAGAAACTAGAAAAAGTAAAAAGGGTTTGCGAAAAGGGTTTAGTTCCAACAAAGGGGGAATGTCCATGAAGAAAGTTAAGGGAAATCGGCCTGACGACACTGGAGACAGGAGGTCAGGGAACATGATAACGACTATAAAATACTGCGTGGAATAGAAAAGGGGACAAAGCAGGATGTTCCGGGGAGGGACACGAAAAAAAGGGGCCCCACAATTGAATTGAAGACACAAATAGTCAAGAGATGTAGGATATTCTTCTCATAGATTTTTTAAGGCAGGGAAATTTGCCTAAAAATGACGTAGGGAGGCGGAACCATACACAGTTTTAAAAACGGGTTTGAAAAAGCTCATGGAGCGGGGAAGAGGGCCTAGTAAAACCCGGGTGAAGAGGGGGGCCAGGACTGGACCGACCCGAAACCACAAATAGTAGTACAAATAGTTGAGTACACAAAACAGCTAGGGGATTTGGCACACAAAACGGGAAAGGCACGGCAAGGATCAAGAATACCTGACGGGGAGGCAAAAAACTATTCATGGTTCGTACGGGGTGTCAAGGGGGCGTGTGACGGGGGGGTACCACGGGTCGTCCTGGGACCGTGCGTTTTTGGTAATGTGAATGACGGACGGAAGGATAGACTCAGAAGTGTCCCGTTTCAATGATGTAATTTAATAGGAAATTAATTGGGATGGGGAACGGCTAACTAAAAAGGGGACCTGGACAGGCGGGAAAACCCTGGTCAAGGAAATGCCTCCTTAAATTTAAAACCCACCAAATGCAAAGTAATGAAATCGGGAGGGAAAGAGGACGCAGACAGTATAGTCTAGGGGGCCCCAAAGACTGCAAACCCGCTCAAGGAAAAGGCCCTTTGGGGGTGAGTAAAATACCGACACTCCCCGAGGCGCACATAAACCAAAACTGCGAAAGCATACGGGCCCCTGGCAAACCGAGAATAGCTTTTCGATACCTCAGAAAGAAATTGTTCAAACATTTACCCCCGTGTACGTCAGGGCCCATTTTGTAGTAGCAGACCATTTGGAACCCATACCGGGTCAAGTAAGCAAAAAATTTAGAGAAAGTGAAAAAATTTCAGAAGACTGTTCCAGAGAAAAGGGAATAACCACAAGATAGGTTAAGGAAATCGGCCTGAGGGCACGGGAGAACAGGGGGTTTAAGGAAGACAAAAAAACGCATCAAAATACTGCGATGAGGTACAGGATTTTCTAGAGAGGGACCAGAAAAAAGGGGGTCACATTTGGGCATTGAAGATCAGAAAGCATGGGATTTTACAAAATTCTTTAGTCATGATTTCGGGAAGGGGAATAGCCCGGGAAAGGGCGATGGAGGCGGGAAAACCGACATATTTTTAAGACGAGGTTCGATAAAACCATAAGCAAGGAGAGAGAGGACCTAGTGAAATCACGAGGAGGTGGGGCCAGGAGCGTTACTCACCCCTGCAACCACAAATAGTGAGTACAACAACACAAGCCTCACACAATAAAACCCAACAAACATATCACACAAACTCATTTACACAAGACATTAACAAAAACAAACCCTCGGGCACAGCCTAACATAAACACACACCCACTTCAATATTCACACACACACACAAGCACACGCACACCACACATACACAACACATACACATACAACACCCCCAACACACACACACACAACACACACACCCCACACACACACACGGGACTTGCTCAACCCCGCAACCCAACTAGGTGTTACACACACACACAACAACAAGGTAATCCCAACAAGTTTTTTAGACATACAAAAAGAGGAGGTGAAGAAGCTGCTGGGGACCTTGATACTTCAAGGCAAGGGGCCGGGACAACATCTCCCCGGGGGTCCTTAGAGGGGGGAGCAAAAGCGTTGTGCCATTTGGAAGTTAAAGACTAAAATGAGTAAAAGGGGATGTTGGGAAGTATTTTCATCACAAGTACCGGGAATGGAATACCCCTGGAATGATGAAATGGGGGCGGGAAACCCATACTAGCTTTCAACGGGGTATGAAAAAGCTCATGGAGCAGGAGAGAGAGGACCTAGTAGCGTTCATGAAGAGGCGGGGCCAGGACTGAGTCTTGACCCCTGCACCACAATTAGGTGAGAAAAATTTATGTGAGAAAACCACACACCACACACACACCAACACACACACCAAAAGGCACATCCCGAGGCACACATCAGCCAATAACTGCTGCAGCATGGGGGCCCTAACAAACCAAGAAAAGCTTTCTGACATTTTTAAAAAGGGAAATCGTACACCGTTACTTGGGCCATATTGGGTATACACACGAGTTTGGAACCCACACCTACCAGCATTAAGGAAACTAAGAAATGCAAAGGTTCAAAATTCTGTCCCGAGCTAAGGGGCAGTCTTACGAGTAGTAAAATAAAATTTAAACATTTAAAATAAAATTTACAGATGACCACTAGAACACCTACAGGGCTAGGCTTTTCGGGCAGACTTTTAAAACAAATCTTAAGTTTAAAATATTACAAAATTATGAGGATTTGGGATTATGGTAAGTGACTAAATACTAGTTTGTGAGTTTTGCAAGTAAGCTTTTTTTTTTGGGACAAAAATAGTTCAGTATTGGATATCACAGGCCAACTTTTGACTATTTTAAAATTCATTATTTTTAAATTTAGATTGAGATTTCTGTTTATGGTCAAAGGGTGGTGATGTAAGTGTTAACCACCAGGTGGTATTTTGTGTAATAGTTGACAGGGGGTATCAGGGGGAAAAGATTTTCTGATGGAGTTTTGAAGGTATGAATGTGTCTGCATTTTAGAATTTTCAGGTAGGGTGTTCCAATTTTTTTTGGGCCCTTTTACAACATTGATTTTTTTAAAGGTTTAGTCGAACACGGGAATTCTAAGATGTTTTTGTCTGGTGTTGTGCCCGGGGTTGTCACAACAACAAGAAAGCGTTTTTTGATCAAGGTTTAAAATTGGAATTTAAGGTTGTGGGGGGGTTGGGGGGGGGGGGGGGGGGGGGTTTTGTTTTGGGGGGGGGGGGGGGGGGGGTGTGGGGGGGGGGGATTTATGATTATTCACTGCAGTTTTTTTGTTGGGTTAATTGGTTTTTGTGTTTTTTCGCAGTTTTTAAAAAAATGCAAAGGGGGTTGGTAAAAGTAAAGGGAGTTTGGGGCAGTTTTGTACGTATCTTGGGGAGGGTCCCAAAACCCTTTTTTGGGTACTTTTTTTTTTGGTTATGTGTTTTGGGTTGGGTGCTAAGTTCGTTGTTGTCAGGGACGGGCCAGAAATTTGCCCTCATTATACCTGGCAAAAGTGTTTCGACTTAAAAATTTAAATTTTGGCCCCTCCTGCTCTCTACCAAAATAATTAAATAGGTTTTTTTCAGTGTTAGGTAAGTTTTTTGGCTGTCATCCAAGCGAATTTTTTATCACTCCCCGTTTTAAAAATGGTGTGAGGGGGGCAAAATTAGGGTGAGAGATGACATAAGTCGTGTCGTCAACTAGAGAATGGGTTCAGGTGTTGGATACTTGGAATCATTTATGTATAGAGGGAAAACAGAGAACCAAAGGGCACTTCCCCGCGGAACCCCAATCAAGTGGCTGGTTTTTGATGCTGTTTTTTTCAATGGGACAAACTGATACCATTAGTAATGTAAGATTTGAAAAATGCAAGCGATGGGCCCCTTAAACCCTAATGGGCCAAATTTAGGAGTAGGATGCCCTGGTCTACTTGTCAAAAGCTTTCTTAGTCAATAAAAATCCTAGGGATCGGAAGGTTTAAAAGAAATCGAGCGACGACACTGGGGGACATGAAGATAGGGGGATATGATAAGAAAAATAAATACTGAAGGAATCTACAAGGTGGACAGAGACAGGGGTTCCAAAATTGGGGCCAACAACAAGGGGGCACAGTTTGAAATTAAGACCAGATGAATCACAAGGGTGTTAGGGAAGTATTTTTGCTCATAGAGGTCAGGAATGGAAAGTTTGGGAAGTGATGTAGTGGGGGCAGGTCCATACATAGCTTTAAAAAAGGTATGATAAACTCATGAGCCCGGATGGGTTTCCTAGTATGACCATGAAGGGGGTCAGGAGCTTTTCTCGCCCGCAACCAAACTAGGCGAGTAAAAAACACCAAAAACACCAAAACCGAGGGAGGAGGCAAAGAACTGCTTGTACCTGATACCCCAAAGGGCCGTGCACCGAACACTTTTTTTCCGTGGGTTTTATTTTAGAGGGGGCAGGAACATTGTGCCCAAAAAACAATTTTTACACCAACTGAAACTGGGCAACTACCTGTGTATTTAAATGCAGATGTAGTCCCAGTTTTTTAAAAAAGGAGAGAGACACGAGGGATTGAACTACAGACCTGTTCACTGACGTGTATGTATGCAAATCCCTGGAAATAATTATCAGGAAGAGGGTGGAGCATCTAGAAAGGAACAAGCTTATAAATCAACCACTGGTTTCAGGGAAGGGAAAACCCTTTTACAAAAACCCACTGGAATTTTATACAAGGTAACGGGAAATAAGACACGAAGAGAAGGTGGGGAATTTCGTTTTCCTCTGCAGAAGGCCCTTCTACACGTTTCCTCACAAAATTAGTGCAAAAACTAGAGGGTCAGGAATGAATAACAGGGGAAAGGGACACAAAGGATCAAGAATTTTTGACAGGGAGGGGAAAACTATCAAGGCGTGAGGGGGTGTCAGAGTGGGCGCCGTGACAAGCGGGGTTCCACAGGGGTCATCCTGGGGCCTTTCTTTTTGGGGGAAATGAATGACTCAAAGGGAAGACTTAAAAGGTGCCGTTTTTTCAGGGGAGTGAAGTTAATGAGGGAAAAAAAATTGCATGAGGACAGGCAGGACAAAAAGAGACCTGGGCAGGCGCAAGCCTGGGCCAACAATTGGGGAGGAATTTAACCCCCCCAAATGCAAAATCAACAGATCGGGGGAAAGGGAAAGACCGCAGGAAGGGGTTTGTGGGGAAAAAAACGCGAACCCACTCAAGGAAAAGTATCGGGTGAGTATAATACCGAGCACATCCCCTAGGGGCACCCCAGATAACTGCTGCAGCTTATGGGCGCCTGCAACCTGAGAATAACAACCGAAACCTCAAAAGGAAACTTCAAAACTGACACCATGCATGTCAGGGGCCCCTATTGGAATACGGCAAAACCCTTGGAACCCCACCTGGGCAAGCATGTCAAGAAAATTTGATAAAGGCAAAGGTTTTTCAACAAGACATCCCAAGCTGAGGGGAAGTCCTTCGAAATAGTTTAAAGGGGTAAGAAACCTAATAAAAATATTGAGAAAAATTTTACTAGGGGGGCAGAGACAATGTTCCGGAGATGGGACACAGCAACAAGGGGTCACAATTTGGGAAATTTAAGACCAAGAGTCAAAAGGGGTATTTAAAAAGTATTTCTTCAATCAAAGCTGTCAGGGAATGGAATAGTCCCCCGGGAAGTGATGAGGGACGCAGATCCATACAACTTCAAGAAAAGGGATGATAAAGCCAGGAGCAGGAAGAGTGACCTAGTGCCTAAACCCAAAATCCCCCCTACAAACCAAAAGGGGGAGAACAACCCCCCCCCAACACAAAAAACACACACACAACACACACACCACACACAACACACAAACACCAACACCCAGAAAAGGTTTTGCAACAAGAAGGGTAAGAGGAAAACCTAAAAAGGGAAAGGTTTTAAAGAAAATACCACAAAAAAAGAGAAGGAGAAAGGGGGACAAAACGAATTAAAAAACACAGAAATTGACAAGGGGAAAAGACCCGGGTGTTCCAGAGAGGAAAACTAAAACAAGTTGGAAGTTTGAAAGATTAAGGAGTTAAAAAATTTTTTTAAAAGGCAGGAATAATATTTTAAGCGATTTTTGGGGCAACCCATCTTTCAGGGAGATAAAACCTTTTAAAAACCGACCCCCTAAAAGGGGGGACCCGGAGCAGGGCTCGACCCCCGGAACCTCAAATAGTGAGCACAATAGGGGAGTACACACCCCACACACACAACACACACACACACACACACACACACACAACACAAACACAACACAACCAAAAACCCCAACAACAAAACCCAAACACACAAACCCAAACCCAACATAAACACAAAACCCCAACAAAAAAACAACAAAATAAACCAAAACACACAAAAGGTAAGAGCAAAATTAGAGAATCAAAAAATTGGAAAAGAAGGGGCTTAAAAGAGCCCATGGGAGGAGGGAAAGGAAAAAACCCCGACCCGGTACACCCGAAGGGAAAGGGGGATAACTGATTTAAAGTGGACAATTGAGAAGGTGAACAAAGGGCAAAGTTCCCGGATGGGAAACAAGAACAAGTAATTGCAGGAAGGGGCAACCGGAGAGTAAAGTGGGAGGTGGTCAATCAACTTTTAAAAGGGGGAGATTAGGCCTTGGAGCAAGGGAAGGGACCTAGGTGGGCGGACAGGGGGTGGGGAAGTTGTAAAATTTAAGGGGGTGGACCAAAAAACTACAAAACACCCACACACTCTCCCCCTTTCCCAAACACCACAAATTGAAATCAAACCCCAATTACACCTAACAAATACCCAACTTTACTCCAAAAAAAGTAAACCCCGCTTTGAAGCAAAAATTAACCAATTTTGCGCAGCAAAGAACCCAATTTTTGACGCAGACATTAATAAGTTTTTTGACTGCAAAATGTACTAAGTTTTTTATGCGCATGAAAACCCAAAATTTTTTAAGCAGACAGATCAAATTTGAAAGCAGTCAGACTAAGTTTTTTTGTAACTGCGACTGATAAGTTTTTGGGGAAAATAAGACTCAATTTTTTTAAGATTACAGACCAAGTTTTTGAATGGAAAGTACCAAAGGGATTTTTTAACTGAGACATTTACCAAGTTTTTTTTTCTCAACAGTAATCAATTTTTGCTGAGTACAGTATCAAATTTTTTGTATGATAAGTATTCAAGTTTTTGTACTCCAGAAGACCCAATTTTGACTCGACGACTAATTTTTTACTGGGATACAACCAATTTTTTAAAAAAGCCCCAAAAAAACTCAAACCCACACATTTTCCAAACCCCACAACCCAACTTTTCCCCCAAAACCAATTTTTTTAGCAGTAATTAAAGTTTTTTAAACTGAAATGTACTAAAATTTTTTTCTGAAAAATGACTCAAACTTTTGACTTTCAGTACATTCAAAAATTTTTGTACCAGAAGTAACCCAAGTTTTTGACTGCAAAACAGCTAGTTTTTTTCGAAATACAACTAAGTTTTGTATGAGTAATTACCCAACTTTGAGAGAAAGTACTCAAGTTTTTTACTGAGTACAGACCAAGTTTTTTTACCATCTGTAAAAATTTTTGTACTCACCCCAACCCAAGTTTTGAAAACCCAACTGTAAAATCATTTTTACCATAAAAAATTTCTCAAGTTTTGTACTCATACATGTACTCAAGTTTTTTTACCCAGACAGCTAATTTTTTTCTTCCGGACTTCCAATTACCCGGACACTTGATCAAGTTCAAATTTTGCATAATCAATTTTGACTAAACCGTAAAGTCGTACAACCCCGGGGAGTAAAAGACAATCAAGCTTATCCAAGAAAAAAAGGTAGGTTCAACTCACATCAAGAGCCCTTCAGAATGAACTGAAGGTTAAAACGGTTGCGAATTCAGGGCACATTGGGGTTATTAAAAATTCTGTTGTCAAAAAGTCTCAGTAAACTGCTACAATCTCCTCAAAAAGAAACTTTATATCGTAAAAATGGTGATAACTATAACCAAAATATTTAAAGGATACCAATAAGCCAGGGAAGCCTCGGGCAAGACAAAACTCCACTGGGGGTCACTGACTAAGACCCACGTCAGAAAACACTTTTTCTTTTTCCTACGAGCATTCTTTCCAACCATTTATACAAAGTAATTTTGTTTTGGAAAAATTTCAACACAGCCCACCTGGGTAACCAAAACCCCTGGAAAAACTGAGACTGATTAAGGATGGAGCAGCACACACCCCTCCCCAAAGTTTACTGACCACGACCTTCCCCACCTGCTCCTATCATAAATATACACAACTCAGGGATATACAGCCGCTCCTAAAACAAAATATATTCTTTCTAGTGATATTACCCACAACAGTCCCAGGATGAAAATGGCTTGGAATGAGATAACATGATATGAGTGGAAAACAAAAGTTTGAATGGGATGGTAGTGTAGAGGAAAGAAGGCACCATAGTGGCAACCAGGCCGGACTTCCCCTCTAACATCTCGATACGCGGATGTGACACTTGGGTAATTGTTCATCGCGTGAGGGAGGCAAAAGGGGGGAGGGGGCCAGGGAGGAAAGGGGAGGGAGGAAGGAGGGGGGACGGGCAGGGGGAAGGCAGGGAGGACGGCAGGAGGAAGGGCAGGGGAAGGGGGACCCTGTCACCCGGGAAAAAAGTACTTGCACCGGGGCCAGGAGGACCACGGCAGACGTGACAACAGAACCAGCAGGACTAGGTCAGACATGACACCAGGACCAAAAGGACCAAGTCAGACGTGACAACAGAACCAGCAGGACTAGGTCAGACATGACACCAGGACCAAAGGCCCAAACGTCAGACGTGACAGCAGAACCAGCAGGACTAGGTCAGACATGACACCAGGACCAGAAGGACCACGTCAGACGTGACAACAGAACCAGCAGGACTAGGTCAGACATGACACCAGGACCAGAAGGACCACGTCAGACGTGACACCAGGACCAGCAGGACTAGGTCAGACATGGCACCAGGATCAGAAGGACCACGTCAGACGTGACACCAGGACCAGCAGTACCACGTCAATCATTACACAGTGACATATAACACCAGGCATGGAAGGCTGGCAACAGCGCTAAGAGGGCTGGCACCACGGTCAGTAGAGCTGACACCATGGTCAGTAGAGCTAACACCACGGTCAGGAAGGCTAACACCACTGTCAGTAGAGCTGACACCATGGTCAAGAGAGCTGACACCATGGTCAGGAGGGCTGACACTATGGTCAGGAGAGCTGATGCCACGGCCAGGAGAGCTGACACCACGGTCAGGAGAGCTGACACCACGGTCAGGAGAGCTGACACCACGGACATCAGAAGAGCAACGTGAGAAATAAAGAATTTAGAGAATAACTAGTGTATGAGGTGAAGAGTGGCGCTAAATTCGCGTGGGTCATGCACTGCAGGAGAAAATAGGTGGCAATCAGCTTTGTTCCAAATAAGGGCTCTTTACCACCCTTGCTTCGCCTTGAATGGGACGGGAAGATGAGTAAATGTTAAGAGGCAGAGGAGGACGAAGAGATGTGGGCGAGGCGAGTGTGTAGAAATCTATGAATAAAAACATATATTAGTAATGTGGTGAGTGCGTCAGAGGTGGTGAGACGTAGCCTTGTGTAACTCCAGTCAAGATCAAGGTCAACCACGCCAGAGGCTGGAGCAGGTGGAGAGATTCTCTCTTCTCTCGTTCCAGGAACCACCGAGGAAGTGAGAGAGATGCCTCTCTCCTCTCTTGTTCCAGAAACCACCGAGGAAGTGAGAGAGATGCCTCTCTCCTCTCTTGTTCCAGAAACCACCGAGGAAGTGAGAGAGATGCCTCTCTCTCCTCTCTTGTTCCAGGAACCACCGAGGACGTGAGGGAGATGCCTCTCTCCTTTCTCTTTCCAGGAACGACCTAAGAAATGAGGGAGATGTCCTTCTCTCTCTCTCTCTCTCTCTCTCTCTCTCTTCCTAATCGAATATTTCGTGAGCGTTTTGCATCATCTGCAAAGAGACCATGGATTCAGTCCACCTCTGACGGGACAGTGACATGTATCAGTAACAGTACTGATCTTAGTATTACTCTCCTCCGATGGGGTAGTGACATGTATCAGTAACAGTAGTGGTCTTAGTATTACTCTCCTCCGATGGGGTAGTGACATGTATCAGTAACAGTAGTGGTCTTAGTATTGCTCACCTGTGACGGGATAGTGACATGTATCAGTAACAGTAGTGGTCTTAGTATTGCTCACCTGTGACGGGATAGTGACATGTATCAGTAACAGTAGTGGTCTTAGTAAATTTCTCACCTGTGACGGAATAGTGACATGTATCAGTAACAGTAGTGGCTTTATTGCTCACCCGTGCGGGATATGACATTATCAGATACA
>NC_069483.1:3738739-3765342 GCF_026875155.1 Cherax quadricarinatus
CTTTTGTTGGGATTTTTTAAATGGGGGGTCTTTTGTTTTTAACCCTAGGGGGGTTTTGGTTTTTTTAATATTTTAAAGTTGGAGGCGGTTGTTTTTTTCAATTTTGAAAAGCGTGAAGGGTTTAAAACCCCAAAAGAAACCTCTTGGGGGGGGTTTGTTGTTATTACAAAGGTTTTTGCTTTTGTCACTCCAAATGGAAGTGACCCGAAAAATTTTTCTTTGGGAAAAACAGGGAAAAGTTTTGAAAAATTTTGAGTTTAATCCCTTCCCCAATGTTAACAATTCTTTTTGGTCGGAAAAAAAATGTCTTCTTTGGGGGTTTTTTTGAAATTTTTACGTAAATTTTTGTAAAAAGGGGTAATGCTTTTCGTGGTTTGGTAAAAAACCTTTTTTAAAATTAAAACCCAAAGTTTTGAAATTTTTCAATTTTTTTTGGTACCCGTTTTTTTAAGGGGGGATATTGGGACCCCAAAAAAAATGGGGGTTTTCTAGAATTAGTTAGAGTTGATATCTGAATAAATTGGATGTTTGTTTTTGAACAATTTTGGATACCCCCAGATCTTTTTAAAGAAGAATTTTGTGTTTTGTTTCCCCCATTTTTTTTGGTCTCAGGAAATTTATAATTCAGTTTTTTATTTTAATGAATTTAAAGAAAAAGTGTCACTCTCAAAGTTTGTAAAAAAAGAACATTTAATTTAATGGTTAGTTTTGTTATTTTGCTTTTTAAGTAGGTTTTTTCGCATTTTCAGGAAGCAATTTCGTCAGGTATAATGTAAACCTTTTGTTGGGTCAGTTTTTCTTTAGGGAACCCAGCTTGATGTGGAAAATAACTTAACCCAAAAAATTTTAGTGGGACCCACGTGTCAAATGTCGACTGGTTCTCCTTGAGAGAATGGAAAAAAAAAATCTTTTTGATCTCTCTTTTTTTGTCCGATTTGTTAAAAGACCAGTTGTTTTTCGTTTTAAAATTTTGGAGAACTGCTTCTTTACCTCTCCGATCCGTTTTTTTCACTGGTTTATTGTCCGTGAATATAGATTCGAATTTTTGGTATCTTTTAGTGCGTCAGTTCCCCAAACGTGGCACTTTGACGTTGTGGTGCTACCCCTTTTTCGGAAGTAGTAATAAAGTTTTCCCTCGCATTATCTGTTAGTACTGTGCCATAACCCTTTGGGAAAGATACGAAAACAAGTAATGGCACCTTTTCTCTGTTTTCAATTTTTCCTGGGAATTAAAATTTTTGTAGTTGCCCCAATTCGTGGAAATTTCATCCAAAACTGACTTTTTGGAAGAAGCTCTTGTCCCAACCTTTTGGGTTCAAGCATTTGCACGAGCATTTTACCGCTTTAGGTTTTTGTGACAAGGATGCAAGTAATGTGATACCCCACGTAAATACCCTTTGGTAAGTCTACTGTGTTGTTATGGGGTTATTTGTTGAGGCTGAAAGTGTTTTTTTATGTTCCAAATAAATCCCAAACATACAGATGCATTGAAAATTCCTTCTGGAAGTGTAGTTTTTTGGTTCCAAATTTGTTTTAAAGGTGTTCCCATCTTCAAAGGCATATTGACCATCCATTTTTTTTAGGTTTTTATTGGGGTTACAATTTTCTCCCCTTTTTCACGTACCCTTTAAGTTATCCCAAAAAAAACTTTTGTTGAATGCTTTGAATGGATTGTAGATTTCTTTGATGGCGTTAAGAATAGCTGGATGGTAATTAATCCAACACAGCAGCTTCCAACGTTTTCCCTCAGTTCCCTAGATGATCGGTAAATTGGACTAGTTTATATGTCTGATAACCTGAACTTTTGAGAAACCCAGCTATGTCGAGCTGTATATTGACGTGTGGCTGCTTCCCCAGCCCATGTAACACTGTCCTTATTAAAGACTTTTGTCAGCCTTGTTTAAAGAGTGATGACGGCCGTCTTTTGTGATTTATTAGAGAGCTCACCATGGGCAATCGTAAGTGCTGTGGGCGTCCTTTTCGTATTAATACATATTCCCTTGTCTTCTGACGCAACGCTAAGTGCCATCCCACTTCTGTGAGAACCACATGACCGTCAGTACGGAGAGTAGTGAGGTGCTGACCTTTATACTTAAAGCACTTAGGTAATTTCGTTGTGCATTTCCCTCCTCCATGGTTACCTAAACATTATTGCTCTGTTTCAGTTGCTGAGCATGCTTCTTACGAGCCTTGACTGTCGAGTATTGTTTGCAACAGAGCGCCCAGTGAAAGTCGTCGCACAGAACGTACTACACTGGGGGTGTTTGTTAGGAGTGACAGTTGCTTCTCTGTAAACTTTGTTCATAGTTGAAAACTGCCTGTCTAGACGTTCTTGTCCAATGATAATTTTACTGGGAGAAGTGTACTTTCTTTAGCTGAGATGATGGTTTGACATCCCATTATTTGATACAGGTTTACCTTCAGCTGGTAGAATGTATTTACATGCAAACTACCCGGCGTGAAGGTAACCCGTTCAAATAATGTGGATGTCAAACCATATCTCAGTTAAAGAAGAGAACATCTTCTCCAGTAAATTATCTTGGACAAGAAAGTCTGACAGGCAGTTATCAGACTATGAACAAAGTTTACAGAGAAGCAACTGTCACTCCCAACAAACACTCCCAGTGTAGAACGTTCTGTGCGACGACTTTCACTGGGCGCTCTGTTGCAAACAATACTCGACAGTCAAGGCTCGTAAGAAGCATGCTCAGCAACTGAAACTGAGCAATAATGTTTAGGTAACCATGGAGGAGGGAAATGCACAACGAAATTACCTAAGTGCTTTAAGTATAAAGGTCAGCATCTCACTACTCTCCGTACTGACGGTCATGTGGTTCTCACAGAAGTGGGATGGCACTTAGCGTTGTATACAAATACCACACATAATGCTAATTATCTAGGATAACCCCAAAAGTAAAAGTGACTTATTTCCATTGAGGTCCTTGTAATATCTTATTATGTAAACCGTACAAGTTAAAACAGCTAAGGAACTCAACTGAGTGCATATCAGTTTCAACAACATGAATAGGTAAATGAGTTATTTTACATTAACATTAAAGAGAGGATCAGCTTACATAATAGGTACACGAATGTTAGCTGTACAAGAAATCGCTCTCTTCCTTTTCTATAGCTTCACTTATTAGCTCTGCCCCTGAACTTGCTCATGCTAGGATAGGCTTTAGCATGTGCAGGGAATCCGCTCCACCTCTTTATTGCTGTACAATAAAAGGTGTTTGAAGACTGACTACCTACTGTGGGTACTAATAATTGTGTTCACATCCTCTAGTACCAACTTGACAAACTTGTCAGCAAGATATTCTAGACACTGCTTGCCAGCACTTTTATAAACGTGATTTAACTTCATTTGCTTTACTCTTGTCTTCAAAATTCAGCATAACAGTTGTGGTACGTCTATCCTGACTTCATGACTCTCATCATTCTAGTATGGATGATTTGAAGTCTTGTCTTTCATATTTTGTTTAGGCAGAGTATCATAAAGATCAAGAATAATCTACGTGGCATTGTTATAAGACCTAAACATAGTGTCCTGCGAGCTCAGTAGCTAGACACTGTGTAGGTCTATAGAGGAACTTTATCCTGGCATTCGCTCTCTTTACTACATTGTTCCTTATCACTTCACTGACATGCATGGGTAAAAGAGGATTCCTAGATATTTCACTGAAATTTTGAAGTGATGGTTTCCCGTGCCTAAGAGTATGGCCACTCTTGTTGTCTAGTAACCATTTGCTACAGGACTCTAGTTCTAGTGATAGTACATTAGCTATATCTTGTGGATTTTCCCTGATACTAACAGAGAAACTGTCGTCTCCCATACAACAGAAGTTTACAGGGGACATTGATGGTCATGTCACTTACATAACAAGAAACTGTAATGGACCAAAACATTACCTTGGGGAACCCCACATGCTGTAAGCAGGGGTTTGATTCTATGTTGTTGATATTGAAATTTTGTTTCCTGTTGTTCAGGTGATTTTTAAGCCAGTACAGAACCTATGTTCTGTAGCTTGTAGTTTCTTATATATTATGGTAAACCCGTATCAAAGTTTTGATCACCATACCTATGAGAATCCATAGCGACATTTGAGTTCTCAGGTAACCCATTAGATTAATTAGGGAAGTTTTGGTCGACTAAGATCTCTGAATCTTGATTTGAAACTATGGAGAATGTTTTTGTCATTAAGAAAGTTTATTTGGGACAGTACACCACCTTCTCTAGAATTTTGGACTTTCACACTGAGTATACTAATAGACCTATAATTGTTGAATCTGACCTACTTTTTTCTTGAAGATAGGAGTAACTCGGGCCCTCCCTGAACCTCTCTGGGATGGTACTGGTGGTAATGGACAAATTTATTATGAGCGCAATGATGGGTGGCAATTCAGAGGCACCATTTTTATAGGAATTGACCCGGGGGAAAGGATGTTCCAGAGATGGGACACAGCAACAAGGGGGGCACAGTTGGAAGTTGAAGACTCAGATGAATCACAGGGATGTTAGGAAGTATTTCTTCAGTCATAGAGTTGTCAGGAAGTGGAATAGTTACGAAGTGATGTTGTGGAGGCATGACCCAGACATAGCTTTAAGAAGAGGTTTTGAAAAAGCTCACGGAGCGGGGAAGAGTGATCTAGTAGCGGCTAGTAAAGAGGCGGGGCCAGGAGCTGTGACTCAACCCCTGCAGCCACAATTAGGCGAGTACAACTAGGTGAGTACATAAGAACACAAAGGCACACACATACACACACATACAGACAGACAGACAGACAGACAGACAACACACACACACACAACACACACACACACACACACACACACACACACACACACACACACACGGTGACATGGTGACAACAGTAAGACAAGAGAGAGAAGGGTGGGTGGATTGCATTTTTTTTGACTGCAAGAAGGCGTTTGACATAGTTTCACAAAAGAGATTAGTGCAAAAACTGGAGGACCAAGCAGGGATAACAGGGAAGGCACTACAATGGATCAGGGGAATACTTGTCGGGAAAGGGACAGAGCGAGTCATGGTACGTGGTGAGGTGTCAGAGTGGGCACCTGTGACCAGCGGGGTCCCGCAGGGGTCAGTCCTAGGACCAGTGCTGTTTCTGGTATTTGTAAACGACATGACGGAAGGAATACACTCCGAAGTGTCCCTGTTTGCAGATGACGTGAAGTTGATGAGAATTCATTCGATCGAAGACCAGGCAGAACATACAAAGGGATCTGGGCAGGCTGCAACACTGGTCCAGCAATTGGCTCCTGGAGTTCAACCCCCCCAAGTGAAAGTCATGAAGATTGGGGAAGGGCAAAGAAGCCCGCAGACGGAGTACGGTCTGGGGGGCCCAGAGACTACAAACCTCAGTCAAGGAAAAAGATCTTGGGGTGAGTATAACACCAGACACATCTCTGAAGCGCACATCAACCCAAATAACTGCTGCGCATTGAGCGCCTAGCAAACCTCAGAACAGCATTCCGACATTTAATAAGGAATCGTTCAGGACCCTGTACACGTGTATGTTAGGCCCATATTGGAGTATAACGGCACTGTTTGGAACCCACACCTAGCCAAGCACGTTTAAAGAAAAATAAAGACAGTGCAAGGTTTGCAACAAGATAGTCCCAGAGCTAAGAGGTATGTCCCACGAGGAGAGGTTAAGGGAAACCAACCTGACGACACTGGAGGACAGGAGAGATAGGGGGGACATGATAAACGAATACAAAAAACTGAAAGAATTGACAAGGTGGACAAAACAGGATGGTCCAGAGATGGGACACAGCAACAAGGGGGACACAGTTGGAAGCTGAAGACACAGATGAATCACAGGGATGTTAGGAAGTATTTCTTCAGCCACAGAGTAGTCAGGAAGTGGAAAAGTTTGGGAAGCGATGTAGTGGAGGCAGGATCCATACATAGCTTTAAGCAGAGGTATGATAAAGCTGACGGTTCAGGGAAAGTGAACTAGTAGCGACCAGTGAAGGGGTCAGGAGCTTGGACTCGACCCCTGCAACCTCAATGGTGAGTACAACTATGTGAGTACACACACACACACTCACACACACTCACACACACACACACACACACACACACACACACACACACACACACACACACACACACACACAAGTGGTAATGCTTTATTTACAGGGAGCAATGTCAGGGTATTTTTCCAGAATGGTCTGTAATATACACTGTGGATAAAATACTTTGCCATTTCTTGAATGTTTCTGAGTGAGTTGTCTTGAATTCATTAATTTTATCACAGGGTGTGACAATAGTCCATCTGGCAAAGTTTACATTTCGTTTGCTCTACATCTGGTGGTGGTGATTTAACCCCCTAAAGATACTTATAACCCAGCCGTGGACATGTGGCTCCTCCTGCTTGATAGAATGATAATAGATGGACTCACTGGTGTCAGTCTCCTGAGTCTTAAGTCAATAAAATTCACTTGAAGTTCTTTTTGTATTTTGTTCTCAAACTGCTAACTAAAACCCATGTTTGCAATCTACTTCTGGAATGGAATCCACAGCATGTGCACTGACTCCACTGTCCACAATCCTACCATACCTGTGTCTGGCTTCTGACACAAGCATGCCACAATTTATACTTAATGAGTTGAGAGCATTTATGGATGACAGAGAATCAGTTACAATTAAAGTGTCAACCTTAGATACATGGACACATTTGAGTGCAAGGAGTATGGCAAACAGTTCTGTTTGAAGGGTAGAGGCCCAGTTATTGATGCGTGCTCCAATTTCTTTATGAGAGCCATCACTCTGTGTGACAACAGCAGCACTACCAGCTGCACCAGTGGACTGGTGAACAGAACCATCGACGTAAATAATTTGTGTAAGAGTATGCTTTGTGACTAAGTTATCAGTACAGCTTAAGGCATCCTGTTTCGCTTCAAGGCAAAGCTTTGGTTGTGATTTAAGAAGAATTTTTTTTTTGTTGGGGGGGATACCTTTCGCACTCCCCTCAGCCCTTTCTACCTCAATCTCTTGCTGCCCTCTACCCTTTCACCATCCACTGCCCCGCTGTTCTCCGTAACCTATTACTCACCCATCTCCCTTTTGCCACCTGATACCCTCGCTTCCTTCCTGCCCTGCAGCGCTGTATAGCCCTTGTGGTTTAGCGCTTCTTTTTTATTATAATAATAATAATTTGGGGGGAATAGAGGAATGGTAGTTTGGAATGGGGTAATATTCCATGGAGCGGGGAAGTGCCGCTGTTGCCTCACTTGACATAGATCATGTAGCTGGTTCATGCGGAGGTCGGTTCCTTTTATTTCGATCCATCAGGAGGAGTGTTCACCAGTGCTGAGGAAAGCTTGGAGGGCTTCTGTGCAGAGGTTTGAATGGGCTCTCCTGAGCATATTAACCCCAATCAGGATATTTTTTTCCAGTAACACGATCTCTGATTCATGGAATATCAAGTTCTTTCCACATATTTAAAATTTTGGCAGTAGAAGGGCATCCTAAAATGATCCTCATTGCTTCGTTTTGCAGTTTTTCCAGCCCTCCAAGCTTCCAGTCAGACACAAGTGCAAGTAGTGGCGCAGCATAATCAACCAATGATCTAATATAAGCAAGATACATCATTTTCACAATTTTAACACTAGCACCATACCTGGGATGAAAACCTGTCACAACTCTAAGTGCTCTCAGCCTTTCTTTGTATTGGCGACGAAGTCTCGTTACAACAGGTCCAAGTAGTGGAACCTCAAAGCCTAGATTCCTGTATCTGGTAACATATTCTAGAAGAGACCCATAATGCAACTGGATCTAGCGAACTGTGCCTCTCTGTCGAGGAGGACGCCTGTTGAATATTTTTGTTTTATCAGTTGAGATTATCAACACCAGGTATTCCCTGAATACCTGACAGGTATTTCCTGATCCATTGTAGTGCCTGGTCTGTTATCCCTGCCTGATCCTCCAGCTTTTGCACTTATCTCCTGTGTGGAACTGTGTCAAATGCTTTTTTACAGTCCAAGAAAATGCAGTCTAACCACCCCTCTCTTTCTTGTCTTACTGATGTCACCCTGTCATAGAACTCCAGTAGGTTTGTGACACAAGATTTCCTATCCCTGAAACCATGTTGGCTGTGACTGATAAGCTCGTTCCTTTCTTGGTGCTCCACCACTCTTCTCCTGATAATTTTCTCCATGACTTTGCATACTATACATGTCAGTGACACTGGTCTATAGTTTAATGCTTCGTGTCTGTCTCCTTTTTTAAAAATTGGGACTACATTTGCTGTCTTCCATACCTCAGGTAGTCGTCATGTATCGATAGATACAGTCATATCGATAGATGTGTTGAAGATTGTTGTTAGTGGTACAAATAGCACCTCTGCTCCCTCTCTCAGTACCCATGTTATCCAGCCCCAACGCTTTTGTGGTATCTAGCTCACTTAGCAGCCTCTTCACTTCTTCCTCTGTTGTATTTATTGTGTTCAACACTTGATGGTGTACCCCACCTCTCTGTCTTCCTGGAGTCCCTTCTGTCTCCTCTGTGAACACTTCTTTGAATCTCGTGTTGAGCTCCTCACATTACTTCACGGTCGTTTCGTGTGAACTCCCCTCTTTCCTTGCTCAGCCTGATTACCTGGTCCTTGACTGTTGTTTTCCTAGTGATGTGGGTGTAGAATAGCTTCGGGTCTGATTTGGTTTTTGCTGCTGTCATTTTCGTATTGCCATTGGGCCTCCCTTCTTCCTGCACATATTCATTTCTTACTCTATGACTGCTCTCCTTATTCTCCTGGGTCCTTTGCCTTCTATACTTCTTCCATTCTCTAGCACATTTGGTTTTTGTCTTTCTACACCTTTGGGTGAACCAAAGGCTCATCCCGGCTTTCTCATTATTTCTGTTACCCTTGGGTACAAATCTCTCACTCAGCTTCTTTGCATATTGTTGTCATATATTCCATCATCTTGTTTACTGACTTCCCTGCTAGTTCTCTGTCCCACTGAACCTCGTGCAGGAAATTCTTCATGCTTGTGTAGTCCCCTCTTTTGTAGTTTTGGCTTTGTTCGTTCTGCCTTTCTTGCATCCCTCTCCACTTGTAACTCTACTCTATTCGAAGCTCAGAACACGTGGTCACTGGCCCTGAGGGTCTTTCTTATGTGATGTCCTCAATGTCCACACTATTCAAGGTGAATACTAGGTTCCATCTTGCTGGTTCATCCTTTCCTCTCTCTCAGGTATTGTCCCATCATCTTAGCCCTTCACATTTCTGGGCCCACATGCAGCTCCAGGTTCTCCCAGTCGATTTCCATGTGACTGAAGTCACCCACAATCAGCAGCTTTGCCCTGTATGCGTGAGCCCTTCTGGCAACTTCAGCCAGTGTGTCAACCATCGCTTTATTACTCTCATCATACTCTTGCCTTGGCCTCCTGCTGTTCTGTGGTGGGTTGTACATCACTGCAATTACCACCTTGGGACCTTCAGACTGAAGTGTTCCTATTATGTAGTCTCTTGCTTCCCTATCTCCTCTCTCCAGCTCATCAAAATCCCATTGATTTTTGATGAGCAGTGCCACTCCTCCTCCCTCTGTGTTCCCTCTGTCTTTCCTGAGGATCTGATATCCTGTTGGAAAGTGGCATCTGTTATCACTCAGTGAGCTTGGTTTCTGTAAGAGCTATGATGTCTGGGTGATGCCTCTTTGACTCTTTTGTGCACTCTTCCCACTTATTTGTTTATTCCATCCATGTTAGTGTACCATATCTTCAGTTTCCTCTCAACACTATGTTTAAGGGTCTCTGTTGGGGTGGGGGATCTGGCAGTGTGTGCTATGGGATTCTACAGTGTTGTGTGGGGTGGAGGCTGTAAGTGTGGATTGTGGACTGTGTGCTTGCACTTGCTGCTTTGCCCTTCTCAGGTTACCCTCTGTTGACTCTATCCGTATCTCTCATCCTAGCCCCTTTCATTTCTGTGTCCTCTCCCTCAGCTGCTGTCATTCTGTTCTTGTTCTGTTGCGTTCTAGGAACAACCTCTCGTATGTTGGTGATTCCTTCAGCCTTGGTTTCTCTTGCAGGATCCTGTTCTGCACAATTTCTGTCTTGAAGATCAGTTTGACCAGCCATTTTCTCCCCTTCAGGTACCCCCTATTCTCTGAAAACTTGCTATCTCAGTCATGTCCTCCTCACCTATTTCTTTGGTGATGTTTTCAGTCTCTCATTTTTCTTCCTGCCTTCATTCATTGTGTGTCCTCTCGCTTTCCTGAAGCCCATGAGTAAAAATTGACTTCTCCCTCTCCTCCTCCCATTGCCTTTCCCTCTGTGCCTCGTCTCGGGTCCCGTTTGTACATGGCCAGTGTTATTTCCTGTAAATCTTGATGGCATGGTCGTGCTCTGCATGGGACCTGTCCCCCTCTCCACCTTCTCCCCCTCCCCCACTGCTATCAATGCTCCTAGCAGCTCTCCCCTTCATTCTCGGCCCTGCTTGGAGGACTGATAGGGCCTCAGCATAAGTCCTGTCTCCTTCCTTACTGTTGGGATCCTCATTCAGTAGGAGTGTACATGCATCAGATGTCACGTCTCCTCTGGGCAATAGCCCTTCACTTCAGCCTATTTACCTCATATTCTAGGGTCTGCATGATGGCTCTTGCAGCTTTGGCTTGTGACTCCCATTTCTTCATCACCATCTCCATCCCCTTCTCCATTTTTTGCAGACAGCTCCTCTAGTTTGCTCTCCCACTCTTGTTCATCCTTTTACATTGCTCTTCCATTCATTCTTCCTTACCTTGACAATCTTCCTCTGATCCCCTGAACCTTCGACTTCCTTCTGAGCCACCATTTTTGTTTTGTGCATATGGGAGTTTTAAGGGGAAGAGGAGAGTGATGGGAGATTGATGGGAGGTGGAGAAAGAGTGGGAAGGGGGCTAGAGGAAAGAAAGGGAGGAAGGGAGTTAGGGAGAGAGGAAGGAGAAGGAGGTTAATGGGGGGAGAGAGATGGGGGGAAAGAGGGGACAGGGTGTGATGGGGTGGAGAAAGAGTGAGAATGGAGCTAGAGGGAGAGGAAGGGGGAGGGAAGGGAGAAGGAAGGAAAGGAGATGGGAATAGGGGAGAGATGGTTAGAGGGAGGGAGTGACAGGGAGAGTGGTGGAGGGTGGAGAAAGAGTGGGAATGGGACTAAAGGGAGAGGAAGGGGGAAGGAAGGGAGGGAGGAAGGAAAGGATTTGGGAATAGGGGAGAGATGGGAGAGGGAGGGAGGGGGACAGAGAGGGTGGTGGGGGGTAGAGAAAGAGTAGCATGGGAGAGGGAGGGAGGGGGACAGAGAGGGTGGTGGGGGGTAGAGAAAGAGTAGCATGGGAGATAGAGGGAGAGACAGGGGGTAATGAGGGAGGAAAGAAAGAGGGGGAATGGGGGACAGAGATAGGGAGGGTGGGAGGGGACAGGGAGGATGATGCGGGATGGAGAGTGGGAAGGGGACTAGAGGGGGAGGACAGTAGGGGGGAGGGAGGAGGAAAAAAAGAGAGGGGAATAGGGGGAGAGATGGGTAGGAAGGGAGGGGGACTGGTAGAGTGATGAGGTGGCGCAGGGTAGGGTATTTACCTGGAGTTTACCTGGAGAGAGTTTCGGGGGTCAACGCCCCGGGGCCCGGTCTGTGACCAGGCCTCCTGGTGGATCAGCCCCTGATCAACCAGGCTGTTGCTGCGCTGCACGCAAACCAACGTACGAGCCACAGCCCGGCTGATCAGGAACTGACTTTAGGTGCTTGTCCAGTGCCAGCTTGAAGACTGCCAGGGGTCTGTTGGTAATCCCCTTATGTGTGCTGGGAGGCAGTTGAACAGTCTCGGGCCCCTGACACTTATTGTATGGTCTCTTAACGTGCTAGTGACACCCTGCTTTTCATTGGGGGGATGGTGCATCGTCTGCCAAGTCTTTTGCTTTCGTAGTGAGTGATTTTCGTGTGCAAGTTCGGTACCAGTCCCTCTAGGATTTTCCAGGTGTATATAATCATGTATCTCTCCCTCCTGCGTTCCAGTGAATACAGGTTTAGAAACCTCAAGCGCTCCCAGTAATTGAGGTGTTTTATCTCCGTTATGCGCGCCGTGAAAGTTCTCTGTACATTTTCTAGGTCGGCAATTTCACCTGCCTTGAAAGGTGCTGTTAGAGTGCAGCAATATTCCAGCCTAGATAGAACAAGTGACCTGAAGAGTGTCATCATGGGCTTGGGTATAGTGTGTCTCTGTATAGTGTGTCTATGACGTCTCTGTATAGTGTGTCTATAGTGTCTCTGTATAGTGTGTCCATATAGTGTGTCTGTAGTGTCTCTGTATAGTGTCTCTGTGTAGTGTGTCTGTAGTGTCTCTGTATAGTGTCTCTGTATAGTGTGTCTGTAGTGTCTCTGTATAGTGTCTCTGTATAGTGTGTCCTGTAGTGTCTCTGTATAGTGTGTCTGTAGTGTCTCTGTATAGTGTGTATCTGTATAGTGTGTCTACAGTGCCTCTGTATAGTATGTCTATAGTGTGTCCCTGTATGGTGTGTCTTTAGTGTCTCTGTATACAGGGCCGGATTAAGAAGTCTCTGGGCCCTAGGCTATTCAGATTGGCGGGGCCCCTTTGAGTTACGGGTAAGCGAAGCGACCCCTTCCAGCTTGGGGGTAGGGTGGGGGGTCGGTGTGAGCCTGTTTAAGGTCTAATTAAATACATTCTGGCTATTTAGATTAAATTTAATAGGGAAAGTACATCAAGACAACCAAAACCATTTACCAACAGCCATTATAACTATCTTGTTAAATCATGCATTTTAAAGAGAATAAACTCAAGACAGCATAGTATTACTAGATTAGGCTATTAAAGTAGTGACATCATGTACCTATTATATTCAGCATAACCACTACAGCACTATTATTCCCTTTATAAATCACTGACCATTAATGTTATCATTGCATCATGCATAAGACTTTCAAATCATATAAACTCAAGAAAGTAAAGAATTTGTTTATATTCACAGGCACTTCTTAAATAAACTTTTTTCTGGATTTCATATTGGCAAATCATCAATTATATTCTGGAAATCAATATTTCTTGTTAGATCAGACTCAATGGTCAACAAGGCTAGGTTACACAATTTGTCTTGGCTCATTGTTGAACGGAGCTGGTTTTTCACTCTTTTCAAAACAGAAAATGAACGTTCTCTTCACAGTTAGTAGCTGGAAGTGTTAGGTAAAGGCGATACACTATGTCAACATTAGGGAAGGTTTCTGAGATACCTGCATTTCTTAAATGTTTCAAAGCAGCTGAGGGCGCACATTTTTCAGGTGGAGCTTTAATCTGATTCATATACCCAGAAAAATGAACTATTTCTTCAACAATGTGTCCCTGAACATCTGCTGAAAGGTATTGTTGCAACTTTAATGCAGCTTCTCTCAATTCTGCATCTGGCATAGTAGTAATTTTGAACAGAAATCCAAACTTGTCATTGAGATTCTGGTAGATTTCTTTTCTTTTCACAATTCTGTAATCAGTGAATCCAGATGACGAAGTATGTAGCTGTCTTACATTTCTGCTTGGTAGCAACGCAATTTCATTGTCTGGCTCTTCAAAATTGCGTTTCCTCTTCCTTGACCGCTGATGATCAGCCCGGTAACTGTAGTTTTTCACCAGCAGTTTAACTTTCTCTTCAAACATTTCAAAAGATTCATCATTGCGAAGTGAGCTTACAAATTCCACTAAGCCTGCATAGAGGTTAGCACAAGTAGCCATTTCAATTTCAATTTTCTGAAGTGTCTTGTTCGTGGCATTTAACCGTTCCAGTATACAGTCCCAAAGCACACATAGTAAGGCCAATTCAAAATCTTCCAATTTTGATGCTAAGCTGGCTGCTTCGCTTCTTGTAATTGCTGTCTGGTCTTCATCCTCTGCTATTTGGATCAAAGCAGAACGTATTTCAGCAAAGCTGTCTTTCAAAGCATGTGTTGCATCATGCTGCGCTGACCACCTTGTTGTTGATAATGATTTGATGACATCTCCATGAATGGTTGACTTGAGTATACTCACCGATGCGTTTGAAGCAGAGAAAAATTAAAGAGTGCTTGTAAAGTCCAAAAAATGAAACTGCAGCGACACAACACTCCGCAGACATGACCCAACAAGATTATAAGAGAATGTGCTGAGCAGGGCACATATTCAGCAAGTGGGTTGATTTGCTTGATACGGGCTTGCAATCCATTATATTTACCCGACATGTTACTTGCATTGTCATAGCTCTGGCCACGGCAATCCATAATAGAGAGATCATGTTCAAGCAGAGTATCCAGTACATTCATCATTGTTTCTCCATCATGGCCTGAAAGAGGAATGAATTTTATAAAGCGCTCTACAGGCTTACCACTGGAGTCGACAAAGCGAACAATGTCACTTGATCTGTATGTGAAATATCTGGTGTTGAATCTACACTTATTGCAAAGTATTTTGCAGTTTTCACAGCTGCTGTGATGTTATTGAGGACCTTCTTAGTCATCAGTTCAATAAATTCATTGCATATAGTAGATGACATGTAAGATAAAGTGCCTCTTCCTGCATTCCCAAGGCGTGACACATGATTTGCTAAGAATGGATCGAATTGTGCTAACATTTCTATGATCCTAGGAATTTGCCATTGTTTTCCGAACCAAAACCTCATTTTCTCCACGGAAAGCAAGTCCTCTTAGAGCTAAGAATTTTACAACAAGAACAACTCTTTCTAGAACTTTTCACCAGTAAGTGCGCTCTTTTTCAGTTTGATTTTCCAAATGAGAATCCAATAAGCCTTTTTTCTGTGCACGAAATACACTGGCTAAAATGCAGCTCCTGTGAGTGGTGCTGTTTTCATGTTCCTCGAAACGCTTGGAATTTTTCCAGTCATTGAACCCCTGTGGAAGGTATTTTCTTTGGTAGAAATAGCTTGCATGCTGAAACAGTACACTTTTCTGAGCTTTCAGAGTATACCATCCATGATCTTTTCACAGTTTCTGAATTTGCAAGCTTCCTATAAAACATAGATGACTTTAAACAACGACGACTTCCATCATCATAAATCCTTACTGATTTCATAAAGTCAATGTTCAGAGTTTGACTGAAGTTTTCTGCAATGAAAGCATTACGTAGAGAATCTGGGATTACATTTGGCCATGAGGCAGGATCTTTTAAGACAAATCTGTGGATGAAATGTCCGTTGAGACATTGAGAGGAGGACACAAAGAAGTAGATGCTGGCTGAGAAATAATGGAGGGAGGGCTTCCTGTATGATCTGACATATCTGCAGATTCAACTGTACTGGTAACATCAGAAACTGTTTTCGTGAGCATGTCTGTGATCTTTCTGCAGCTTCCTACATCTTTCTTTTTCTGTTCTTCTTCTTGAATTTTCTTCTTTCTTTCTGTGACCACTCGCATAAGAACGTCCAACATCACGTTCACGAGATGCATAATGAGGATGTATCACTGTCTGTAATCATGCAAATACAAATTTTTCATTATCAATTATTATTAATTTTTTAATTATTATTAAATTTTTTTTTCTGTCAATTGGGGGGATATGGCCCCCTTTCCTCTGGCTGCGCATCTAAAAATTCAAAACGTTACCAGAAAGGAGTCATATACAGAACTTTTACCATAGATTAGGTTAGAGATTTGGGCTACGAATATTTTACTAGTTCATCCTCCTTGATCTCCAATTTACTTAAACAGAAATCATACTGAGTCAAGAACAATGCACAATGGTATTTATATTACCATTTTCATAACTAAACTAATCATTATGTTTTGCATGATATATGGCCTACCACCATAGATAAGGACATGAGAATTAAAGAATGCAGGGACAATTTTCAGTTTCACCCAACCAACGATTTTCTGATGTGGCTTATGTGTTTCTGGGGAAATATGTAGTAAATTAATTGATGTTCTACATCACTTCCGTCTCAACTTGAAAACTAAGCATTTGCGACGGAAGTGATGTAGAACATCAATCAATTGAGATCTGTTATTGAAATGATAAAGACTTAAAGACAGGACAAAGTGCTTTTAAAACTACAACGGAAGTCAGTTTGCGTTTTTAGGTTTTTCTTTATAGTATTTTTTACCAAAAATGCGTCTTTACTGGTCAAGTAACCCTATCAGGTACCTCCCTTAACGTTTAGAGGCGAAAACAAACATTTATCCATACACATCAATGTCTATCAACAACACTTCAGTTAATTTGTCACAGTACAAGTCTAGATAACGTGTAATTACCACAGAAAATTGGAGAGGAATCTCCCATACTCGCCCATTAGCGGGAAAACACAGCTGTTGTGATGTAAACAAAGGTGTGTTGAGTGTTGCCATCTATGGTTAGGTTTATTTATTTTTATTTTATTTTATTTCATTATTTATTTTTTTGATTAATTTTTAAAAATCAATTTTACTCTCCAAACACTTGAACTTTTTAGGTAG
The DNA here is from genome assembly GCF_026875155.1 of Cherax quadricarinatus. Classification (NCBI taxonomy): domain Eukaryota; kingdom Metazoa; phylum Arthropoda; class Malacostraca; order Decapoda; family Parastacidae; genus Cherax; species Cherax quadricarinatus. Next base: position 3,755,183 of record NC_069483.1, read on the forward strand.
GGACCCCTTTGCACTTGCACCATGTGCGCAGTCTTGGATGAGCCCCTGAACCCCTTGGACCGCGGGGCCCCCAAATGTGCGGGGCCCTAGGCAAATGCCTAGTTTGCCTATGCGGTAATCCGGCCCTGACTGTATAGTGTTGTCATGTGGGGGTTCAGTAACGTGGATTGGGTAATAACACTCATGTTGGATGTTCTTGTACGTATATTGGAGGGTAAATACAGGGAGCATCACGCCTGGCCTGCCTCTCTGCTAACTCTCTCTAAGACTGACTCACGAACTGGGTCCTAGGGATGAGCGGCGTTCAAAAACATTCTATGGTCAGCAGCAACATGAATAACAGTGATTCACGCAGACGGTTGGTAGTGAGTCATACTACTGGTAACTGGTTACTGGTAACTGGTACTACTGCGAACTGATACTGCTGAGAGCTCGGCAATGCTAACATATGTCGTCCCGACATACAGCTAATACAAACTAGAGACGGCAGGCGGACGGCTTAGGCTGATTCAATACAATGGCAAAGTACACAACAATTAAACATTGTAACATACATAAGGAGAATATTGGAATGAAAGCTAACGTAATTGACTATAATAAAGCTTACTGTAATGAAACTGTAATGCATTACAACGTATGATAAAGCACAACTCATAGAATGAGACCCAGCATTGGGATTACACAATAGAAGTGATAAAAAATAATTTTGATCGATCGATCTGTATTCACGTGATCTACGGATTTTGAGGAAGAATTATATGCATAGAAAGAAATGCTTAACAGAAAGGCAGACTTGGTGTGCTCAAATATAGACTGCTAAATCTCAGAATTCGGACAGAACGTGAACACACACACAAAAAATTCTTGATTGTTAATAAGATGATACTGTAATTATTCATCTGTACAGGTTATTTACATTTAACCCCAACTCTGCTCTCTGTCTTAAGACTGACTCACGAACTTGGTCCTAGGGGTGAGTGGCGTTCAAAAACATGTTATGGTCAGCAGCAACATGAATAACAGTCAGTGATTCATGCAGACGGTTGGTAGTGAGTCATACTACTGGTAACTGGTTACTGGTAACTGGTACTACTAGGAACGATACTACTGAGAGTGTGTCTATAGTGTCTTTGTATAGTGTGTCTATAATGTGTCTCTGTATAGTGTGTCTATAATGTCTCTGCATAGTGTGTCTCTGTATAGCGTGTCTATAGTGTATCTGTGTATAGTGTGTCTATAGTGAATCTCTGTATAGTGTATCTATAGTGTGTCTTTGTGTAGTGTGTCTCTGTATAGTTGATCTCTGTATAGTGTGTCTCTGCATAGTGTATCTCTGTATAATGTCTATAGTGTGTCTCTGCATAGTGTGTCTATAGTGTATCTCTGTATAGTGTGTCTTAGTGTGTCTTTGTGTAGTGTGTCTCTGTTTAGTTGATCTCAGTATAGTGTGGTCTCTGTATAGTGTATCTCTGTATAGTGTGTCTATAGTGTGTCTCTGCTTAGTGTGGATACTATTGTCCTTGTATGTGTGCACAATGTCTCTGTATTGTGTGATTGCATAAATGTGTCTCGGTACGTGTGTTTAGTGTACCATAGTGTGTATGTATATTGTATATGTACGGGTGATTGTGTATAGTTGTGAATAATGTTATGTATGGTGAATGTGTATAGTGTCTGCAAGAAGGTGTTTATAGAAACTGTTTTTAGGAATTATTTTCCATTTTAATTAAATTGGTTCTTGTTTATGTGGCAGGAGTGACTGCTTCAGAATATGTGGGTCTGGATCCTCACGAACCTGTTAACTTTCATATACTTTCAAGTTATACACTACATGACGCTGTCAGGTGTGTCCGCTTTATGTATACTACTTATAGACCAATATTATAATATTATATATTATTTATTTATACAAATACATGTCACAAGTGTACAGACCTTTGCTGCATCAGTGACATTACTACTATAATAGATGCCGCTTGTTATGCTGAGCATTTCCCGCATATTAGGTCATTTGTCCCAGGAGCGTCCCACACCGTTTACTAAACACCCAGTTACCCATTTTTACTGATGGCCGTGAACATGGACAAACAGTGAAAGGAAATACGTCCAATGTTTCCACTCTTTCGCCGGGAATCGAATCCGGACACTCACCGTGTAAAGCAAGAGTTTTTGCCACTGGGTACTTACATGACATCGATGTTAAATATTGCAGTTGCAATGCTGATAAATACATTTGACGAATTATCTCTAGTGAATAATTAATATCTAAAAATCTTTTACTAATTAGAAATTATTTTGAAATCAGGATACCATTCAGTCTAACTGTACATGTACTACTTAATATGTACTTATTGTTTCCACCTAAGATAATAGCATATGTACTATTGAATATTCATGTGTTGTAGTGTCCAGGATATTTTGAATTGCCTTTATGTTCCTCGTGCTACTGCCTAATATTGATGTATACTGTGTGACTCATGGTGAGTCAGTGACTCATGGTGAGCCAGTGACTCCAGCACTGTGTGACTCATGGTGAGCCAGTGACTCCAGCACTGTGTGACTCATGGTGAGCCAGTGACTCCAGCACTGTGTGACTCATGGTGAGCCAGTGACTCCAGCCCTGTGTGACTCATGGTGAACCAGTGACTCCAGCACTGTGTGACTCATGGTGAGCCAGTGACTCCAGCACTGTGTGGACCACATTGGTGGAACAGTGGTCTCCAGCACTGTGTGATCCATGGTGAGCAAGTGACTCAGCACTGTTTGATCAGTGAGCAGTGACTCCAGCCTGTGTGACTCTGGTGAACCAGTGACTCGCACTGTGTTACTCATGGTGAACCAAGTGACTCCAGCATGTGTGACTCATGGGGAGCCAGTGACTCCGCACTGTTGTGACTCATGGTGAACCAGTGACTCAGCATGTGTGACTCATGGTGAGCAGTGACTTCCAGACTCGTGTGACTCATGGTGAGCCAGTGACTCCAGCAATGTGTGAATCTATGGTGAGCCAGTGGACTCCAGCATGTGTCGACTCATGGTTGAACCAGTGACTCCAGCACTGATGTGACTAATGGTGAACCAGTGACTAAGCACTGTGTGAAAACTCATGATGAGCCAGTGGACTCCAGCACTGTGTGACTCATGGTGAGCAGTGACTCCAGGCACTGTGTGACTCATGAGTGATGAACCAGTGACTCCAGCACTGTGTGACTCATGGTGAGCCAGTGACTCCAGCACTGTGTGACTCATGGTGAGCCAGTGACTCCAGCACTGTGTGACTCATGGTGAGCCAGTGACTCCAGCACTGTGTGACTCATGGTGAGCCAGTGACTCCAGCACTGTGTGATATGGTAAGAACCAGGACTCCGGCCCCCACTGTGTGGACTCATGTGTTGGGAACCAGTGACTCCAGCACTGTGTGACTCATGAGGAGCAGTGACTCCAGCACTGTGTTGTGGACTATTGTGAGCCAGTGACTCCAGCACTGTGTGACTCATGGTGAGCCAGTGACTCCAGCACTGTGTGACTCATGGTGAGCCAGTGACTCCAGCACTGTGTGACTCATGGTGAGCCAGTGACTCCAGCCTTGTTGTGACTCATGGAGAGCCAGTGACTCCTGCACTGTGTGACTCATGGTGTGCCGTGGGACTCCAGCCTTGTGTGATAATAGTGAGCCAGTGGACTCCAAGCACCGTGTGACTCATGGTGAGCCAGTGACTCAAGCACTGTGTCACTCATGGGGAGCCAGTGACTCCCGGCACTGTCTGGTCTCATGGTGAGCCAGGGATCCAGCACTGTGTGACTCATGTGAGCCCTGTGACTCCAGCACTGTGTGACTCATGGTGAGCCAGTGACTCCAGCACTGTGTGACTCATGGTGAGCCAGTGACTCCAGCCCTGTGTGACTCATGGTGAGCCAGTGACTCCAGCCTGTGTGACGGCATGGTCGAAGCAGTGATACACGCCTGTGTGAATCACGGTGAGCCAGTGACTCCAGCACGTGTGACTCATGGCGAGCCAGGACTCAAGCCTGAGTGATCATTGAGAGCACATTGACTTCCAGCCGTGTGTGAGATCTGTTGAGCCAGTGATCAGCACTGTGTGATCTTGGTGAGCCAGGACTCCAGCCCTGTGTGATCATGGTGAGCCCGTGACTCCAGCCTGTGAGACTCATAGTGAGCCAGTGACTCCTGGCCTTCTGTGACTCATGGTTGAGCCAGTGACTCCCGCCCTGAGTGACTCGTGTGAGCAGTGTCTCCGCCCTGTGTGAATCATGGTGAGCAGTGACTCCAGACATGTGTGGGATCATGGTGAGCCATTGATCCAGCACTGTGTGACTCATGTGTGAGCCGTGACTCCTGCCCTGTTGTGACACTTGGAGAGCCAGTGATCCAGCACTGTGTGATCATGGTGAGCAGTGACTCCAGCTCCTGTGGACTCATGGTGAGCAGTGACTCAGCTTTGTGACTCATGGTGAGCCAGTGACTCCAGCCCTGTGTGACTCATGGTGAGCCAGTGACTCCAGCCCTTTGTGACTCATGGTGAGCCAGTGACTCCAGCAGTGTGTGACTCATGGTGAGCCAGTGACTCCAGCCCTGAGTGACTCATGGTGAGCCAGTGATTCCAGCCCTGTATGATTCACGGTGAGAGCCAGTGATTCGAGCCCTGATGTGATATGGTTAAGTAGTGACTCCAGACTGAGTGACTCATGGTGAGCAGTGACCACAGCCAGTGTGACGCATGGTGAATCAGTGATCCAAGCCCTGTGTTAACTCTGGTGAGCCAGTGGACTTCAGCACTGTGTGACTCATGATGAGCCAGTGACTCCGGACCTATGTGACTCATGGTGAGCCCGTGACTCCAGCCCTATCTGAATCATGGTGAGCCGTGGACCAGCCCTGTGTGATCATGGTGAGCCATGATCCAGACTGTATGACTAAGTGAGCCAGTGACTCCAGCTGGTGAAAATGGTGGCCAGTACTCCAGAATGTGTGATCTGGGGAGCAGTGATCCCCCTGGTGATCTGGGAGCCAGTGACTCCACCCCTGGGGGACTCTGGGGGCCCCGTGACCCCCAGCCTGGGGGGCTATGGTGAGCCGTGATCCACCCCTGTTGATCAGGTAAAGCCAGTACCCCGGGCCTGTGTGCTCAGGGTGAGCTTGACCCCAAAATGTTGACTCAGGTGAGCCAGTATTTCCCCCTTTTATTTGGGGAACCGGGGACTCAGTTGGTGACCATGTGACTCCGCCTGTGGATCATGGTGAGCCAGGGGGACTTCCGCCTGTTAAAATTTCCCCCCCCCCCCCCCCCCCCCCCCCCCCCCCCCCCCCCCCCCCCCCCCCCCCCCCCCCCCCCCCCCCCCCCCCCCCCCCCCCCCCCCCCCCCCCCCCCCCCCCCCCCCCCCCCCCCCCCCCCCCCCCCCCCCCCCCCCCCCCCCCCCCCCCCCCCCCCCCCCCCCCCCCCCCCCCCCCCCCCCCCCCCCCCCCCCCCCCCCCCCCCCCCCCCCCCCCCCCCCCCCCCCCCCCCCCCCCCCCCCCCCCCCCCCCCCCCCCCCCCCCCCCCCCCCCCCCCCCCCCCCCCCCCCCCCCCCCCCCCCCCCCCCCCCCCCCCCCCCCCCCCCCCCCCCCCCCCCCCCCCCCCCCCCCCCCCCCCCCCCCCCCCCCCCCCCCCCCCCCCCCCCCCCCCCCCCCCCCCCCCCCCCCCCCCCCCCCCCCCCCCCCCCTTTTTTTTTTTTTTTTTTTTTTTTTTTTTTTTTTTTTTTTTTTTTTTTTTTTTTTTTTTTTTTTTTTTTTTTTTTTTTTTTTTTTTTTTTTTTTTTTTTTTTTTTTTTTTTTTTTTTTTTTTTTTTTTTTTTTTTTTTTTTTTTTTTTTTTTTTTTTTTTTTTTTTTTTTTTTTTTTTTTTTTTTTTTTTTTTTTTTTTTTTTTTTTTTTTTTTTTTTTTTTTTTTTTTTTTTTTTTTTTTTTTTTTTTTTTTTTTTTTTTTTTTTTTTTTTTTTTTTTTTTTTTTTTTTTTTTTTTTTTTTTTTTTTTTTTTTTTTTTTTTTTTTTTTTTTTTTTTTTTTTTTTTGGTTGATTCATGTTGAGCCAACTCCGCCAGGGACTCATGGTGCCAGTGATCAGCCTGTGTGTCATGGGAGCCTGACCCAGCCTGTTGACTCAGGTGAGCGTATTCAACGGGTTGACTCATGGTGAGCAGTGACCCGCCTGTGTGACTTGGTGGCAGTGATCGTTGTGTCAGGTGAGCCAGTGATAGCATTGTGACTAGGTGACCGGGACTCAGCACGTGTGATATGTGACCAGTGATCCACCTGTGTGACTCATGGTGAGCAGTGACTCCCTTTTGACTTTTAGCCAGTAATCCACCCTGGTGATCATGGTGAGCAGTGACTCACCGTTGACATGGGAGCCAGTGCTCCAGCCGTGAATATGGGAGCATGACCGCTGGTGACTCTGTGAGCAGTGATCGCACTGTGTGATATGGTGAGCCTGACTCCGCCTTGTGGACTCATGTGGCAGGTGATCCAGCCTGTGTGATCATTGACCAGTGATCCAGCCTGTTGATCATGGTGAGCCATGATCGCTTGGTGATCAGGGTGACCCCTGTGACCAAGCATCTGCGTGATCAGGGAGCAGTGATCGCACTGTTGATATGGTGAGCATGACTCCCCCTGTGTGACTCTGGTGGCCAGTGACTCCACCCTTGTGACTATGGGAGCAGTACTCACCCTGGTGATCATGGAGCTGCTCGCCTGTGACTCAAGTGAAATAAACAACCTGTGTGACCTGTGACCAGTGACTCGCCTGTGTGACTCATGTAGCCAGGATCAGCCTGTGTGACTCTGGAAGCAGTGACTCACCTTTGGTGACTCATGGGACCGGACCCCAGCTGGTGACCATGTGACAGTGATCAGCGTGTATATGGTGAGCAGTGACTCAGCTGTGTGATAGGTGAGATGACTCCGCTTGTAGGGAATTTTGTGACATGGGAGCCAGATCAGCCTTGGTGTCATGGTGGGGCAGGGGACTCCAGCCTGTGTGACTCATGTGACAGTGACTCCCCTTGTGTGTCATGTAAACCGTGCTCGCCTGTTGATCATGTAGCGTGATCAGCCTGTGTGCTCTGTGAGCAGTGACTCGCACGTGGATCATTGAGCATGATCAGTGGGACTCTGGGCCAGTGATCCCACTGTGTGACTCTGGTGACAGGACCACTTGTGACCATGTGAGCCAGTGACCCCAGCTGGTGATCTGGGGCCATCTCCAGCCTGGTGACTGGTGAGCAGGACTCACTGTGTATCATGTGAGCAGTGACTCCGACTGTGATCAGGGAGCAGTGACTCAGCCTTTGTGACTCTGTGAGCAGTGATCAGCCTGTGTGACTCTGTGACCGTGACTCAGCGGTGATCATGGGACCAGTACTCACTGGGACTCTGTAGCCTGATCACACTGGTGCTCATGGAGCCGGACTCCAGCCTTGTGATCAGGTGAGCAGTGATCCAGCACTTTGTGACCATGGAGCAGTACCAGCATGTGGATCAGGTGAGCCAGTGACTCCAGCTTGTGTGACTCATGGAGCAGTGACTCACCTTGTGATTGGTGACGTGATACCTGTTCTGTTGGATCATGTGAGCCAGTGACCCCAGCATGTTGACTCATGGGAGCCATGTCAGCCGGTGACATGGTGAGCCATGACTCCCCCTGTGGATCAGGTGAGCCAGTGACTCCAGCATGTGTGATCATGGTGAGCCAGTGACTCCACCCCTGTGTGATCAGGTAGCAGTGACCCCCTGTTGACCATGGTGAGCATGACTCAGCCTGTGTGCCCATGGGGCCATGCTCAGTGTTGCTCATGGGAGCCGGGTTTCCACCCTGGGGGTCTGGGCCAGTGACTCAGCCGTTGATCAGGTGAGCCATACCAGCACTGTGTGATCATGGGTGCCAGTATCCAGCCTGGTGACTCGTGAGCCAGTGACCGCCGGTTGACTCTGGGAGCCATGACTCGCCTGTTGATCAGGTGAGCCATGACTCACTGTGTGACTCTTGGAGCGTGACTCACCCCTGGTGCCGGTAGCCAGTGATCCAGCCTGTGTGATCTGTGAGCCTGACCACCCTGTGTGATCATGGAGCAGTGACTCAGCCTTGTACTCATGGTGAGCAGGGGACTCCAGCCTTTGGACTCATGGTGAGCAGTGATCAGGGGTGCTCAGGGTGAGCAGGGGGGGGGGGACTCCCCCTGGACTCTGGGAGCAGTGATCCAGCCTGTGATCAGGGGCAGGGGATCCCTGTGTGATCATGTGAGCAGTGACTCCCTGTTGATCATGGTGACAGTACCAGCTGTGGCCTGGTGACATGTCCAGCCGTTGACTCTGGAGCAGGACTTCGCCTGTTGTCATGTGACAGTGACTCCACTTGGGACTATGGAGTGACTCAGCCTTTGCTATGGTGACCCATGACTCCAGCCGTGTACTAGGGAGCAGTCCCTGGGACTGGGAGCCAGTGACCCCGCCTGTTGACTCAGGTGACAGTACTAAGCCTGTTGACTCATGTGAGCCGTGATCCAGCCTGTGATTGTGAGCAGTGATCCGCTGTTGACTCATGGGCCAGTGGACCAGCCTTTGTGATCTGGGAGCAGCTCCAGCACTGTGTGACTCTTTGGAGCAGGACTCCAGCTGTGTGACTGGTAGCCAGTGACTCACTGTGTGACTCTGGTGAGCCAGTGATCACCCTGTGGATATGGGAGCCAGTGACTCGCCCGTGTGACTCATGTGAGCAGTGATCAGCCTTGTGATCATGTTAGCCAGTGAATTTGTGAGCATGACTCGCAGTTGAATGTGGCCAGGACTCGCACTGTGTGACCATGGGAGCCAGTGATCCAGCACTGTGTATCTGGGAGCGTGACCCCACCCTTGTGATCATTGAGCCAGTACTCGTGTGTGATATGTGAGCAGTGACTCAGCACTGTTGACTCATGGTGAGCAGGACTCACCGTTGACATGTGAGCAGTGACCCAGCCTGTGTGACTATTGAGCAGGACCCCCGTGTGATCAGGTGAGCCAGTGATCCAGCCTGTGTGTCATGGACATGACCCAGCCTGTGACCATGGGACCCATACCCGGGTTGACTCATGGACCAGTGCCAGCCTGGTGACTCTGGTGACAGTGACCCCCTGTTGACCCCTGGTGGCCAGTGACCCAGCTGTGTGACTCTGGTGAGCCGTGCTCCAGCATGGTGACTCTGTGAGCAGTGACTCCAGCACTGTGTACTATGGTGAGCCTGACCAGCCTGTGTGACTCTGGTGACCCAGTGATCAACCTGTGTGATCATGTGAGCAGACTCCACATGTTGATTGTGAGCAGTGATCAGCACTGTGTACTCATGTGAGCCAGTGATCGGGCCTGTGTTCAGTGAGCAGATAGCCTGTGTGACCTGTGAGCAGGACTCCACCTTGTGATCAGGTGAGCGTGACTCCACCTGTTGATAGGTAGCCATGACTCCACCCTTGTGACATGGGAGCAGTGACTAACCTTGTGATCGGTGACAGTGACTCCAGTGTTGACTCATGGAGCCAGTGACTCCAGTGGTGATATGGGAGCCATGACCCCTTTGACTCAGGGAGCCGTGATAGCCTGGTGACTGTGAGAGACTCCAGCCTTGTGACTCATGGTGAGCCGTGACCCAGCTGTGTAAAACCCTAGCAGTGATAGCTTTCTCAGGAGATGACTCCAGCCTGTGATCTGGAATGATCAGGGGTGTTCCAGTTACGTGATCCCTGGTGATCATGTGGCATGACTCCGCATGTGTATCAGGAGCATGACCAGCCTGTGACTCATGGTGAGCCATGACTCCAGCCTGGTGACATGTTGACAGTGATCAGCATGTGTGATCATGGAGCAGGCTCAGCCTGTGTGATCATGTGACCAGTGGTTGATCTGCCTTGATTGGCTCATGGTAGCCATGACTCACCTGTTGATCGGTGAGCCAGAATCCCCCTGTTGACTATGGTGAGCCAGTGATCGCCTGTTGATCATGGAGCCAGTGATTCGCCTGTTGCTCATGTGAGCAGTGACTCCAGCCTGTGTGATATGGTGAGCGTGACCGCCTGTGAAATTGGTGACAGTGACCCCAACTGTGTGACTCATGGTGAGCCAGGATCGATGTGT